>JAQFZW010000386.1:0-64789 GCA_034687055.1 Heteromurus nitidus
AGCTACATGTGTGAAAAGTTTCAATTTTTTTTGAAAAAGTAGTCTTTTTCGGTTTCCGATTTGATATGAACCTGCTCTTTACAAATATCAAATATCAGGTGCAAAATTTTGGTTATGTTTCCCCAACACATTTTGCATAGAATTCATTACGCATTTGGTAAATATACTTCACATTCACGATGTTTCTGGTATAAGAAAGTATGCACGTTTGTTCATTGCAAAATATCGGTTTCGAAGATTTAAAAAAGCATACAGTTGTAGTTCTACTAATTAGCACCTTTTCTCTCTCACGATTAGATGCACCAGAAGTTATTCTATATATTAAATACGTACCATATCGAACAAAAGTATTTTCAGACAAATCGCATACTACTTACAAATTAACTACGCTAATAATAATATATGTTTAAAGCAAGTGCGAAAGGAAAAGCCGCAGTAGTGCCAAATCAAATCTGCTCAAGCGCTCAGCAACCTTTTGCTACGGAACGAAGAGATGCTTCCGTACAAACTATTAAACCTATACAAAACAAAAATAACAAATTCACACATACGAACACATAACACACGCCAACAATATATAGAATATATAGTTCGAAGATTAAATTTTAATTGTGATATAATATGTAACATCATTTTTCCTTTGCATTGCATGCGTAGTGGACGTCATTGACAGAGACAGACGAAAGTGAAGGAAATGCAAAGTATAGAAGATGCGAATATATTAAATAAGACATATATATATTCATAATGGTAATTTTGTGAAAATTTGTTCATGCAATTGAAATTGCGCATTTAGAGTTCATCACTGCAAATTTTTTTGTTTACACAGCAGGTGCAGCTCCATTCTCCTTCGCATCTCGTTCTCGTGATTGCCTCAACTGCATCTCTACTTCCATCGCTTCGATTTCTTCGGGTTTGAGAGCTCGGAATACGTTTTGGTACAAGAGACCTGCCGAAACTGCGCCGGAAATTGGGCCAAGCCAGTACACCCAGTGATTCTCGAAATGGCCAGTGATAACGCTTGGGCCCAACGAGCGAGCAGGATTCAAGCTGGCTCCAGTCAAAGGTCCCTACAAACAAGAAATCAATGCTACACAAATGTCACATTCATAGATGAACTTTTCATATCGATCTTGCGAAGTTTTTTTTGCCACTTACGGAACACATAATGATGGCAGCAATGCAAATACCGAGGGCGACAGGAATGGACCCTAAAATCATTCAATTTGCACATTTTTATATTCGTAAACTCAAAGCATACCTCACCTTTCCACGTGACGATTACTCACCCTTGACATCTTTCCTATTTTCGTCGATGACGCTGAAAATGGTGAAAACCAGAATGAAGGTAGAAACAGCCTCAATGGCAAATCCTTGAATTGGTGTAACCCCTTCGGACAGTTGTGTAATGCCGAAGTTACCAACAACGTTGTCTGGAACCACAGCCTTCAACATCAAAGTGAAATTATATAATAAAAATTAATACTTGATGAATATATGTCAATGTGAGTTCATTGGCAGCATATTATAATTTGGGGGAGATTCTTCACATGTGTGAAAACGGCAAATCTGTACGATTCGTTACATAATAGGAAATGGTCTGCGTATCCACATTTATAATAGTGAACATGAACATACACACGTGATATAATATTGCCAGCAAAAATCGATGAGAAATGTGCGTTGTCATTCAACAAACAATCATTCACATTGAGAATCTCTTGTATTGAAACCTTTTACTCCTTATGAACACATATACGCTCCAATGAAAACTTTATTCAAGATTGCATTCGATTCTAATTACCCCATCTTATGCAAAAGGATATATTATATAATTTTTGCATGAATTCGTTTCAGTTTTAGAGACGGCTGTCGGTCTTATCAATGACGCTGCGAAAAACAGCAACACCTTATATTTTTCCATTCTAACAGCAGTCATGACTCATGTTTTCCTTCCAATTGTTGTGTACTAAATACACTAATGAAAATGAAATGCCACCGTACAGCACTAGCCCCTTTGATGTACCTATGCTGGGATATGAAATGGACGCAGGCTGCGAAGACGTGTTAATAACCTGACCCTGAGGGTGCAGAACAATAACAAAAAATAATGTTACAGAGTTGCAGAAATGTCAACACAATGAAAATAAAATAATAATTTGGCAATGTGAAACTTATTTCTCCTTTCGACATCCCACGGATATAATATACCATTTTTATATTGTGCTCGTATATGTTGTAGGGTGGTTGTGATTTGATTTTCTTCGAAAACTTTTGGAGTGATCCATCCATCGACTAGAGAGAGAGAGAGAGAGAGAGCTAACACTAGGGATCAACACGATCGCACCAGATTTTTTTTATAAAACTAGGTTGACGAAGAGGCATTCTATAAAGGATATATGTGCAAAAGGTGCGAAATGATATTCTCTCTAGACTCTCTACGGTTTTCTTATTGCCCTTCACTTTTTTTCTTGCGACTGCCATTTCAAACTGAAATGCGTGACAAATGCGAACAAAATCGAGGAATTGAAGTTGGAGATTTTTTTTACGCATTTCATGAATTGATTTGATGACTACAAAGAGATGAACTTATGCTCTTGAGAGGTGATTGAAGGGTTTGATGAGAATTTAAAACATGCTAAATAATTGAGCCGAGCTTCGTTCTGCTAAAAAGCGTTTCGTTTGGTGTGAGACTTTTTGGTCATTGGCCTTGTAAAGTCAGTCAATTTTCGGTATTACGCAATGAATTATGCCGTTTATTGATCCTGAAACGAGGTAATTGTCAGGTGTAGTGTGGTAGACGATGAGGGTGCGGTCTTTTCATTCGCTAAAACAGGTAGCAAAATTGGTTACGCTGTTTGGACTGAGCTGCGTGATTCACTGTGAACCTTTAGGGCAACGGCAATATATTTTGTATCCCCTCGGCTCTCGCAAAAAAGTATTCATCTGGCAGTAACTTTATATCAGGATGTGATATTTATTGCTTGTTGGAATACTCTGCCGATTTCATATCCCATATCCCGAAAAATCAAAAAAAAAAATCAAAAGTAGAGAAGTGACTGTAAGGTCCAAGTAAAGTGACTCTATAACTGTAAGGTTAAATTGCGTAGGATTTGGGTATCAAGTTATTATGTTCAATGTAACTGTTTATCCTCCAGATACCAAGAGAGTGCTTTGAACAAATACTGATAATGGCATTTGACAACATTCAAAGAGGTAATTAGGGCCCATTGTTCTCCTGTCATAACATGAAGAAGGCGAAAATAAAAATATTTAGAGCTAAAGGAACTCGTGGTCTGGTCTGGCATATTATCACAGCAGTAGCATTAAGCAAAGGTTGGGAAAAGGAACGCAAAAGTGCATTTAACATGTAGGTTTTTACACATGCACCGGGAGGACAATGTTATATTAACAAATCCCACATGTTATTAATTTTATCAAAGAATGTGATCTTTTAATAACAGACGCCTTTCGGTCAAGGCAACTCAATGGTGGCAGTGGTGGTAAAAAGTTGAAGCCTGATGAATATTTTGATGAAAGCCAATCCCTCGTCGTTGACTAAGCAAAACTGAACTTTCAATAACGATCCAATCCACTCATTAAAATGCAAAAAGCGTCGGATGAGCTTCAGGCTCTGTGTTCAGTTCGTAAAAGAGAGGATAATATACTATCATGGTGGATTTAAACTTAAGACAATCTTGAGATTGGATGTATTATATTTGGCGTGGGTGAGTGCGAGTATACACTTGTTGCTTGAATATGTTCAAATACTTCAATTCTTTTTCCTACGGATGATGATGGATATCGTGCTGCACGCCTGGTGAAGACATGGATTATTTTATCCTTACGATGATTGTAATTAAAGTAAATGAATGTTTTGCAGAGTATGAAAAAATATGGATAATTTTTGTGCAACGCGGGGACTAAATATGAGTGATTATATATATATGCTTGTAGTGGTTAACCTTGAGAAGTGAAACGCCAGCTAAAGCTCCAACACACTGGATTAAAATGTACATCACTGCCTTTATGAGGGGGATTTTTCCAGCTGCCAAGCAAGCCAGTGTAACTGCCGGATTGATGTCGCAAGAAACGCCCCCCAGTGCCTGAAAATATATAAAAACAAATTATACTTTAGAATACTGTGAGAAAATCATTCAAGTAATTATATGGGTGCAGTTTCTCAGATGCAATCACGGAAGGTAAAAAAACAAAGCATCATCAAAATATTTGCGATTTTGGTTCATGTTACAGCGATTTATATATGACATTCTTTCTTGTTGTTTAGATCCATGGTTCACTGATTGTTCACATAATGACCCTTCATACATTTGCATATAATTTACTATTGTCCTTAGGTATTGGATGGAATAGGCTACCAAGTAATTTTGTGACATGTTTATGAGCACTGATTGAAATTATGCTTCGCAGATAGTTTGATTGTTTAAAGCCGAATTTGCCGAATTATTTAAGGAAAAATTAGTAAAATGTTGTAAACAAAACAACCTACTAACTAGGATGGAATATAATCATGTGTAGAAATAAACACGAAGGAGTAATTTATAGTTATAAACTAGCGTACTGGAACTTTTAGTCAAGTTCACATCTAAATTTTGTGGCAAAAGGTTGCCGAAAGAACTTTCTTGAAATCGAACTCGAGTATGATCTGTGGATAAATTTCACGTTGAGCCTTGTTGAAAAATAGTAATTGGACTACCCAATTCTACAATATCGAGTATACAAATGAAGTCATCAGCAGCATAAAAGTTCAGAACTAAATAATTGGGGTAAGAGTACTATTAGCTAGAATGAAGCTATTAGATAAATATTAAATTGTAGAATGCAGTATAATTTGATACACCGCTCTATAATTACTGAAAAACAAGTAAGTAATAATGAGATACATGGATCGAATACATTTTAACTAGGTTGGTGATTCCCTAATTCAATGATCCATTTAGCATGATCGCCCCATATGCATTGAATAACTTAAAAGGGCAAATAATCTTCATTCAACATAGTTTAAATATTTACAACTTCTACGAACAAGGTTACGAACTCCATCGTACGCATTTTACGTTAGAATAGAATGCATTACATGGAAATGCTTCATCCTTGTGTTCGAAGAATTCTTGGTACAAATCACTCTCATGTCATAAATAAAATAGACATACGCAAGTTGTCATAAAACGGAGCAACACACAGACACACACATGACCAGAAAAAAAATCCTAAAATCTACCTGAAATTCATCAATTACTCATCTCTACGTGAAGACAGGTACAAAGAAATATGAGAGGAGCAGTTACGCAACTCTCAATAAAAAGTGTGCGTCAGTCATAACAATTTCCATTATTCTCGCCTTTTCATCTTATTGTGCGTAACTCAATAACCCAGAAATTACATTTATAGAAAAAAGTTGGAACATAGATAAACCTCTCGCTTTTGAAAATACCTGCACATCGTAAAGCACATATCAGTGTACAATCACCAATTTGCCACGCGCTCACTCATACAATGCCACTCTCGCCGTGATACTTTTTTTTACATTTTTTTTGCATCTTGTGTACTCTTTGAACTAATGATTGTAAATTGTGCTCTTGGTACAATATACTCATACTCCCTCCAAAAGGCCAAAGTAAGGATGAACACACCAGGACACAGCTTTATGTTTGCGGTTAAATGCAACTCGCTATATACTGATATGAGACTCACGCGGTGATACTTTTCAGAATGCAGGAACATTTCATTTTTTCATTCACAAAAAAATTGGCACAATGACAAAGGTCTCTGAACTGTATGTGTACGCAGTTCTTGTTTAAAAGCATCTTTTCAAAAATATTGCTTGCATTCTGCACTTTTTGCTTTGTGCAACTGTACCAATTCTTGCATAGAGAAAATCAGACTAGTCAGCAAATCTCAGTTCACAAAATTCCTTTCCTTGATTTTGCAGAAGTCGTTAGTCGGAATTAAAAATCATATAACGTTCTTCGATTTCACATATCAGTGTTAATAGCTAATAACAGTTTACGATTATTATGTAGTCCATCCGCTCATTAACCGGCGATGCATGTTTTGTACATTTTATTAGAGCGCATTAGAAAAAAATGCATTTAGAGTTTGGTGTCGAGGAAGCAAGCAATGGATTTGGAAAAGGATTTACGGACCATTTTGCCATTTTGATTATCTATGCTAAGAAAACTGTATTAATTTATGACTGAAACCAGAACCTTCAATAGTTAAAAAAATCTGTATCTCTAAATACTCTATGGTCGAGTGTACACTCGAAATGGCAGTAAAATTCCATAAAACAATAGATAGTTTTGTATTCTCGTTAAGGATAATTTATCACAGTCGTAAAAGATAAAGATTTCGTGATGCCGATAAACAGGATTTAAACTAAACTTAACATACAGGAAATCATATATCATTTCGCTTCATTATACTCATTTTGTCAACTAAACCAATCGCAGAAACAACTCAAGTGTATTCAATTCAGTATTCTTTTGAAAGGAAAAAATGTTTGTTTTGCTGTTTGGGGTTTCGTCGTGGTCAATGTCAAGACCAGATTACTGTAACAGTCGCATGAACTCGCAGAAAATGTTAATCAGATCATCATCAATTATTTAACGAATCCAATTCAATTTGAGCGCACAAGATTTACAGCCCTTTTAAAGTTAAAAGGAAATTATTCTGTCACACTTGTGTGTGATTTTCTTCCACAAAAATTTAAACATGACAAATATTAGCAATTCTAATGCTTTTTAGGAAAGAGGATGAAATGATATGATATGCTCCTCGCAAAAGAGCGATCATTTTCTAAAAAAAAGTACGGAAGAGAGAACACTCTCTGAAGCCCTATGCAATACTATTCCCATTAACCGATGTAAATGAGGTAGTATAAAACACTTATCATGGATCGAAATCTTCTTATTGTGTCTCCACTTATTTGCTTGTAAAGTTTAAACGAAGCGGATAGGACCACCTGAGGAAATAGTATGATCTTTTAGGAAAAGGACAGTTGATGAGACTTGACAAGCATGAAGTTGTTGGTCTTGAAGGAAACCACAAGGCTAGATGTTAGTATACACTTCTCAAAGAGGATCTTTCGGGAAGACTTAAGGAATCATCTCATCTCATATGTGAAATGTGATGTGATGAAGACGACCAAATTAACAAGGTTTAATAGTATCAATCAAATGCACACTCTAAAACAATTCTTCAAAAAAGAGGCAGCTCTCTCTCTCAGCATCAAACACTAAATGGAAGTGACATTCAAGAGGGGAAATGAGATAAGAAATAAATGTACCATTTTAGCTTTAACACACTTCATATTCATATCATAACCACTCGTCCACTATTGTCGATCACGGTTTTCCTAGTGCAAAAGAGTGCCGTCTTGTACATAAGACAGAAATATGCGGATGACTTGTCAGAATTTATTTTTGTCAACGCAGTCAATAATCCTCTACGAGCGCACAAAGATAATTAACCTTCTGCTCGGTCAGTATTAAGGATGAATGAAAAAAGTATATATGCAGCTCAGACTTCCCAAGGAAATGATCCTCCATACAAGAAAAAAGTATATATATTTTTTTCTTTCTCGCGATTATGATCGGCTGAAGTAAGGCATGAAGAGATGACATATTCCTTTTCAAGTCAGATATTCAAAGACATTGGGCCTTGATCAAAATGGACCTTTTCAGAGTACCGATTGTGATTTGACTGTAAACTGTGTACTTCATAGCGGCATAGACACACTATAAATATGCAGAGGACATGTACATGTCGCGTGTCTGCTTAAGCACCTATTTATATGAACTGCTTTTGACATTCATTCCTTTTTTTCATATTCTCCCATCTTCCATCCAGCACTCTCGTAATCACTTCTCTCTATTAATAGTTGAGAAGCAAGTTACTAACTTTCGCTAAGCAGAGCGAGCTACTAAAAAGCACGTGCGATTTCTTTTTAAAAAAAAGTTCCTTCAAGCAATAACGAAGCAACTCATCCTTTCCCTTTTCTTTCAAACATGAAATTAAATCTATTCTCTTAAACAATTCTCTCCTCGGTAATAAAGTAGTAGTTTGTGAGACAAAAAATGTTCTTTTCAATTAGACAAGATTAATTCTCTAAGCAAATATGAACTTCAATAGCAGAATTAATACAATATTATGCTCTATTCTACTACATTATTACTTTGTTTGATCTAATACTGCTCCCTGCGCATAGGGCTTACATAATTTACTCTTCATACAGAATGCATTGAAAAGGAAAAGGGTGATCAGAGTAGTGAAATGAACTTGGGCAATGACAGCACCAAAATAACCTTAGCAGATTAACAGCTCAACGCGGAATACCTTATAAACACCTTATTGCATGACCTCCAATATCGGATGCCGGCTTTTGTTGTTTTTTTCTTTCTTTCAGAGGTGGGGAAATGGGAGGAAGGTGAGAATAAATGCAAAGGAAAATGATCCTTGAATGTTATAGAAAAAATACATCTAAGATTTTTTCGAGACACGACCATACATAAATATATGTACGTATAAGAGCGACTATAAAAGGAACGCATCCTATTTGTCCCAATATCGGAAAGGAGTTTAGGGTTTTCCCTTCTTCCAAGGAATGTTATGTTAACGTAAGGAATGAAAGGGATTTGTATAAATTCATCAATAAAATATATATGAATAAATTCCGCTTTTCTTATTCAACACATCATGGCACGTCACAATCAAACGCACGCAATGCCTATATTGCATTTCATGAGCAGAGCTTAAATTATGGTCGATAATGGTTGGTCGCACTCACAGTCAAGAGTGTAAACGCATCAGCACTTGGATACTTTTTTTGATTGATTATATGCCCCAATCGTATATAGTCTTGGCCAGTTTGCTGAAATCATGATGATGACTACATGCCTCTCGTAAAAAAGGTATCGGTTTGGTGTTTTTGGTGTTTTGTAAAACTGCACCTTCGCAATACCCTTTCCACAAAAACCACTCAACTTCACTGTTCATCACACCATTTCTTTTTCGTTATTTTAAGAGCTTCTCATTCCCATCCAGTCACGAACTGGGCGATTGCTCAACTCGGAATACTTAAGCCTTTCTTTTTGGAAGTAAAAGTGAGATTTTTTCAAGGATCTTTGAGTGCGAGCAACCAATGTGAATGTCAAAGAGGACGGACGGGTAGAAAAATATGTGCCTTTGTTGCGTACGCAGAAGACTTCGACTCTCGAACAAACCTCATATAATTATTATAATGTAACCTTTTATAAATACACTTCACACGCCTCTTGTCATTGCTTTTGTTGAACAAACTGAATAGTATAGGCTAAATGTGGTGCTAGTTTGTACAGAGATATTGTAATCAAATGATTCTCATAAATTAAATTGACGGAAAATATTATCACGGTGTGTGGTGACCGGAAATGTACAAATTCAGCAAAGTAATCCCAAAGTCATTAAAATGTAGACTTATTAATGTAGGCTGTACGTGATCATGATCAATGCTCGTGCTAAACCATATTGGTACAGTGCTAGTGCCCTTGCATGCTCCAGTTTGTATTTTATGTTCTCCTTGCTACTTTAAGCAATGGAAAAATTTACAAAGCGGAAGCGTGACAAAAGTCCCTTTGTTGAGTTTCCAGTATCAAATCAAACAAACTAACAAAAGTGCAATTAGGTATGACTGACTGAATGTATATAGAATTTCGCAAAACTTGCAAACATTCCGCACAATAAACTCTTGTAGTTTTTATATGTGTTTTGATATTTGTATGGTCATTGCCGTTGAGTATGCTATATCATGTTGATGACATGCAATTTAGTATTAAGTGCATTTACCTGTGCTAACGTCGCAACAGTGAAGCCCCAACAGAGGGCGATTCCAACAAGGCTGAGTGCTTTGGTCGCTTCATGTTCCAGTTTAAGAGCACTTCCACAGCCGATGAAGACGAGGAGAGCGGTTCCAAGGAATTCTGCTCCTAAGCATTTCCACAAAGCTTTCTCGTTGATTCTGACTCCTCGCTCTCCTCCCATCCTCTCCTTCAGATCTTGAATTCGACCCATACTGAGTAAATCTAGGAAGGAAAATAAAATTTCATTTAACGTAATTAAGCAAAACATTTAGTTCAAAAACAAGCTCTAAGTGCTTTTCATCGAAAATGCTAAATCAATCATGTTAACAATATTAAAAGCACATTAATCAACTCTATAGTGCAATCTACCCTCGGAAATAGTGTCATCATCCCCTCCAGCCAATACATAATGATCAACATCTTCACGACTTTCGGTGGCAAGCTTATTATTGTCGATGCTATTTGTCTGCACGAGATTGGGTGCAGGTTCGCCACTCTGTGCAATAGCTTGCGCACGCGCAGACACCTGCTTGCGTTGTACTTTAACTTTGCCGAAGCCAGGGATAAGTTTTGAAAGATCTACCGGTGACATTTTGGGAAGTTGTGCTTGATTCAAGCCTTGGGGCAAAAATTGTGTGGAGGAGCTTCCAGTCTCTGTGTACTCTACTGTGACATCCTGATTTTGGTGAACGCGTAAAGAATTTGAATGCATTGTGGAGAGACAGAAGCAAAAATTTACAACCAAATGCGTGTACCTCTAACTGTTCAATTTGTAGCTAAAAGTGTGTTTTTCTGGCTCCATCATAGAAACGATTCTGTAGAATCGGCAACTTCCACAAAATGTAGAAATGTACGAAATATCGATGGTGTTTTTTTACGTACGAATATCTATGACAATCTATTTCCGTCATGCATTTCCCCTTGCCTACAGAGCGCCGTAATACCCCATACCACATGCTAAGCTGCTCTAATAAGAAGGCTTGAGGGAAGGCTTATTTGCTTTATTAGACTGGCTTGGCTGCTGTTACACATTCCAGCTCCGGAACTTAAATACACAAACGTGCATGAAAGTAAGCAGATTTGACAATGATACAAAAGTAAAAACCTTAGAACGAACGGAGTGCGTTCTAGAGTGCTTTCATCTACCACAATATCCTGTCAAATCGGATTGGATTCGACAGAAATCTGAAGTCTCCGTGCATTCGGATATCCAAACAAAACTGACCGGTAGAGTGGCAAATAGCAGCTTCATTTCATATACATTATCTGTGTCAGAGCGATAGATTTGTCGGGACAAATAAAATATGCATAGTATACATACACAGCGAGATCTAGGTGAGTGTCAAGTTCTCCGTCGCATTTTGTCCGATAATACTGTGACTGTGACATTGGATTTCTTTGAGATTGACCAGCGATATGTATAATTGCATATAAATGGTAGAAACCTCAAGTTTTTAGTAGTTTCATGCTTACACATATAATATATTATAGTGTACACAAATGTCAATATTTGTACCAACGTGCATTTACTACTAAAACCTCTATAAAAGTGCTACTGGTTTTGACTCGTGACATTGATACTATTTATTTTTTTCGTTCATTTTCGCCTACATGGAACTTATATGTGTCTGGTTTTCCCTTTACCTTGCTTATCGTCACCTACGAAGTTCTTCCTGGTAGAACCAAGTTTTGTGTAATTTGTATTAGCTCTGTTATAGCTTTCAGTATATGGACAATTTTTGTTGTAGAAGTCTATGGAGTTACTTCTGTGTGTAAAGAGGGGAATCACAGGAATGCTTCCCGTTGAACCACCGTAATGCTCATTTGTTATGAACCAAGTATTCTGATTCTGTTTGTCACTTGCCATGTCCATTTCTTGCTGGAGCCGACAGTTTGTGGAAGGAATGAAGGCGCCGTCATGCTGACCTTCCTGATGAATTGTGGCAACTTGAGCAGGTTTCTGATGATGAGAATTATTTTGATGATGGGAGTTATTACGTTTCTTAGAATGATGATAGTCAGACTTTGGTTGTAAGCTTGTGCTTCGTGGTAGGAAGGAAGCACGAGGCTTAACCCGGCTTGTAGCGTGTATTGCTGCAGGCATGAATGCAGATTGCAGTTATATGCCAGCAGATGTATTGTTTTATCTCAATTATCTCAATCGTCTAGATTCTAGATTGCAATTATTGAAGTTTGCTGTAAAAGTCCCAATTTTTTGGTAGAAGAATTGATATATGTACTTGCATTGACAAGATAATTTGTACCAATTTTTACGTTTCTCTTATGCACATATATCAAAAGAGTGTCATACAATGATGAAAACCCACAACCACGTCAAATTGCATAGCAGGACCAGCACCAATTTTCAGATTCGTCCCGAATTACATATATTAAGCTTGTCAAAAAGTATAACACAAGACACACAATAAGAAAGCGGAAATTGTTTAAATCTACTTACACACCCCCAAAAGGACCTTAATAGCGGTTGTTAAAATTTCAAAAAATTTCCCCAAAAAATATGAATAATATACTCTTGTCTGACAACTTTATAACGCTTATACCTTTTCCACTTGGCCTAGCTGAAAACGCTTGGCTTTTGGTGAAGTCAATTTTTAGACGAAAAACAAAACAACAGAAATCACGTTATTTGCACAAGGAAATCGAGTTCAGCTGAAAAACTTTTAGTTTATTGGCAGCAACCTTATTAAAAATGATGATATGTTCAAGTTCTCGTGGTTCAAGTTCGCGTTTCTTATTTCGACTTGAACTCGTATGCGAGGAACAGTCACAAACTAACTTAATTTCTACTTCTTCTCAGTTTATCTTGATACCCCACGCGTGCGTGTCTTTGATTTTGGCCTAATTTTCCAGTGGTTTTGTTTTTTCTCTCGTTACCTGGAATCTGGAAGTATTGTAGGTGGAAGAAAATAATGATTTCTCTCTCCTAATAACACTTATCGAAAAAAGGCTTTTTCTTAGAACTGACAAAGTAAGAATCTAGCAAATTGATCCACAAAATATATAATGGTATTACGTGCATTCACTTGCACGTGTTTGCCTTCGGGAAATGTGAAGCTTGGTCACAGATCTTGCTTCCACAAAGTCTTTCGGCAGACTCTTGCCAAAATCGTGGTTGAACTCAGATACATAGACGATCGGTCTAATTGCAAGATCGCGTTCCTAGCTTCAGCCTTTGTCGCATTTGTTGGCAGACAAAAAGTATGAGCATATGCTACTACATTTGCTATATACGCTCTTTCCAACCTCAGATCCAATAAACTGAAGCTATATTATTAACTAGATGGATGCAGATGCAACCCAAGTGATATATCGTGTAAACATAAACCCAATCCTGAAACCATGTAACATAATAGTGGAGCGCTCACCTTTCCTACTTCGATTTATCCGAATTCTGCAATTACACGCTGAAAAGTACGATAAGTGAACTGTGTGGAACAACACTGTCAAAGTGAACACTATACACTGTTTCTGATTGTGCGTGCTTGGTTGAATCCTGAACACTTTCTGAAACCGGACGTGTTCACAACCTCACTTTAAATACAATATATTTCTCCAAACAAAGATGCAAATGACACGGAAGGAAGATACCTTGCGCAGATAATATGTAACAAGTAGTTAACTCCACTCTGGAATTTTTGCTGTCCAGATTTTATACTCGTGAAGGTATATATATGCTGCTTCACGTGGTTATCCAACTCCCACTGACTGACTGATTACTTGGCAAATTTAGCGAACTCTATAAACTGAAGAGAGAAATGCCAAAAATGCAGTTCTCTTTTGGGATATTGAGCCAAAGAGAACAAAGTATCCTATTATGTAGGGAGCTTTCGATAATTTATAAGATATGTTAAACAGAAATGTGTTTTCCTGTAATACACATGTAGATACATAACATACAAGATACCTACTCACTTACATATTTCCATGTGCTACACGTACGAACTTCATTACTTTTTGTGTAATAAAGCTTCACAGACTCAAAAAGCAAGCGTAGGGCAAAATGATCTTCGTACGCTGAACTATGATGAATGCAATTGATGTGTTTAGTTCAACTAGAGTTCTTCACAATTCTGACAACGATGCACATAGCGCTGCCACACAGCAACATCTACAGTGGAGAGATTAATATGACATGATATCGTACAAAGTATAAAGCCTTTTTAGAATGTCGTACTCAGCACTCTCCAAGAATTATATTTCAGTGCTCATTTCGACAGATAGATAGTTTGTATATGTTGCTGACCAAAGTGTTGCTTGCACTATATATCTTCCACAATAATATATCCTTTCATTATTGTCTTTAACCCAGCATACATCCGCAGAGGAATAGGGGTTACTCGTTATCATGTACTTGTGAATGAATGCTGACCACTGCTCATGAAACTCATTTGCTTCAAGATAAATGAAACTTGGTGTTTATAATCCTAAGAAACCAAAATATCTTTTTGCAACAGAGCTACAAGCTTTACTGTATGGTTTAATGGTTTAAACAAGTAAACTGTCCAAGTCAAATCATATAAAATACCCCTTAACGCACACTGCACGTATTTTCCCAAATATCACATACGCCACGTTGGCTTTTCACGGATACTTGCACGTACATAATATATGTATTTTCAATGTAATGCAATAATAAGTAAAATGGACATTTTTGTTGGTCTCAATTCATGTCTGTGCGAGTTGTCACGCGATAAACTACGAGCTACAAGATTAAAAAGTCAAACTACCAATAAATGATATAATAAGAGGTATTGTATTAAACATCGTGATACATGAGGCAGCAACATGATTTTTCATGTAACTAAACACCATAATATATTGCATCTAATGCATGCATGCATTCATCGTCTGCACGAGTGCCTAAGCAATTACGAGAACGAGAAATGCGAACGAAGATTTAAAAAGATTGAATTAATTTTAACCAGTTTTAGGTTTTAAAATGTAAAATCCAATCTCAGGCTTCCGTACACACGCACGGTTTTCATATTGATGTGATGTGTAAAGTTCCCGACGACTCCCTGACAAAAGATGCATTTCTCCATTGCATTGTTTACTGAGCGTAAAATCTCATGGTTGTTTACCGCTTCGGATCCAGTCTACAAACTTGTAGTTTTTTTGAAGGTCATTGTTTGAGTTAGAATGAGGGCAGACATTGTTAAATGAAAGAGGACCCAAAAGAGCTACGCTGACGATATGTGTGTAAACATAAATAAATATGTGTGCATACAAAACATCAAGGTAAACATTGGACGATGATAAGTTTTTACGTTGGGTGGGTCAGGGTACTATGTACTTACTTTGTGTATGCTTTGTGTCATTATAGTCATTAGTTTGTAACTGCTTTCCTTAATCCAAAATCAAACATATTCTTTCACCGAATTATCTATAAAACACTGCACAAGCAATTATTGTGCAGCAGGCAACTCTCTTTTACACGACTGCACCCTGTTGTGCACGTGCTCCTTCGAACGAAATAGGTTTAAAACGAATGAAAGTTTGAGCTTGAATAAAGAATAGATCTCGAGTATCTGTATAAAAAGTCTGTCTAGTTGTCTGTGATGTGAAGTACAATGAAATATTGCCTCTATGCGGAAAGTTTGAGCAGAAGAATATTAAAAATTATTATCGTTGAATAACGCTTCAACGTCATTTCTCTAGGGCACATTGCATATATGATATCCCGTCCAAAGTTCATATTAGTTCGTCAATTCATTTCCATTTGCAGCCTGATTAAATGCAGTGCATCACTTTATCATATTTTGTGGCTGAAGGTTCTTTCAGGTTAAATTATAATCAAAAATGGTACAATTGAAGACTTGCAATTTAACTCATCATCGCTGTCCATACACACTTTTATGAGTTTTATTAACAAGCACCCTGATCCCTTAAATTTGTATGAATGATTTTTTTTAAATCTAGCAAAGCTGTGCATAAAATTATAGTTTTTGTAGAGCGTGGCTCATTATAAAGAGGTAGAATCTAGTTGAATTTGATTTACTGTAGAGACGACGTAAAGCGATTATCAACGCTACCTTTTTTACTTTCTAAAATGCTCAGAGAATTGTCATCGGCAAATCAATATGTTGGATTGTCTTACGCAATCCAGCAGCAGCAGCAGCGGTCTTGGTTCCCATTCCCAGAGTCATCATTTACAAAAAGTACATGGTACACGCACACTACTAATATTGTGATATGAAAAATTTGTAAATTGCGTGTGTTCCTTTGTGCCAGTGTCAAATTCACCAGACAAAACTTTTCAATGTATGTAGCGCATTGGTACATTTGCTAACGAGAATGAGAGTGCCGCATGCGAAAAGCAAACCTCAAAAACTAGATTTTCCAACGAAGTGGTCAAAAACTTTTTGAGCGATAGCAAGAAATTCCCTTAGAGTTGTAGTTCATCATGTATCATCATCACTCGTCATAGACATTACTCGTGGTCAGGTGCCAGCCTCTGGGTTAAGGTCATTTAAGACACTTACGGCAACTCTAACTTGTCTTTCTTTACATTATCACATCATTTCTCACAAATTATCAATATACCGCCTACATTTACCTTATTTCAACGGTGTTTCAAAAATATGATTTACAAAAATCCTTATTTTCGACCGTTTCTGCCAACCACTCAGAGTCATCAGTAAGAGCATTTGCTAATCTACGAGATCAGTTATCAATGCTCTCAAATCTAGGACAATATCCTTACAAATTAACTTCCTCGTCGTCTCGCTCGAGTGAAATGTATTTAAGGATTGGACTCACTACCCCTTTCAAGAAGAATGGACATTGCATGCCATCATGGCTCACTGATTTATTTCAAACCGTAACGGATGACACCGCAAAAACAATGCCCAACTGTCGCGGAAAATAACGCCCCATGTGACAAAAAAACCCATTGGGACGATTAGCAAAAGAATCTTGAAAAAACAGAGCGATAGTAAATATGATTTCAATGCAATGCGGTGCAATATGTGCAAATCTTAGCCTGTAGCGGCTGTTGACTCTACGCCAAAAAAAGTGCAGACGTTGACTTGATGAGTACAATGCACCATTCCATATTTCTTCAACTGGCACATATAAATATATACACTGGCTATAGGTAAGTATAGTATGTTTCTCCTCTATGAATCAAAATGAGTCTCCTCTCTAAGACTTTCTACAAAAAATGATGTGACACATTTCTGTACTCTTTAATTTCTTTTCTCTCTCTCCTTTTGTCTGTCGAGTTTAAAATTACAGTAGCGTGCTTCACTAAATGGAATAAATAAATATCACGACGAGGTATTATATATATTTTTGCCACTAATGGAACTAGCACCAGCACCAGATACCACTTACTTACTTTTGATTTCTTTTTACAAAAAAAAGAAGAAAAAACAGATCATGACATTTTATTTCTCTCTAACCGAGCGAACGTCAGAGAGATGAAAAAAAATTGCGCACAAAAATGATCAAACGCAGAGATAAAAATGAGGACACATTATTGTGAGAAGAAGTAAGCATTCATCATCATTCGCTCGTAAGACGTAGTGAACGTTCCATTCTCAAACGATGGTGTTGCGGTTTCCTTATCCGTTTTTTTCTATAAAAATTCTATAAAAAACGCTCTCCTCTTTCGTCCAAACGTGACGACTTGAATGACAGAAAGGTAAGAAAAAATGCAATTATACGGGTGAATCGTTGAGATGAACAACAATACTCCACTCCAAGTTAATTTCATACGAAATGCAAACAGTTAGTGTAAGCTAATCCTAAGCTATACTACCACATGAACCTAAACTGATGTTGGTCGTTGCGGCGTAAGTACATCAAGTCAGGATCACATTTCAATCATGATTTTTTTCTCCACTATGAACTAAACACCTAAATCTGAGGGTAGTTAAATTATCAAATTGAGATGAAAGTATCATTACAACTGAAGCTTATAAATGGCTTTGTTAGCAGAACCATTTGTAGAAAAAAATTGAATGGATGAGTGTTATCACTTTCGTTTTACACGTTTGAGTTAAAGATAAGAGCAAGCGCACACCAAGTGCTTTATACATGTGCCTACTCAACAAAAATTTTAAAACAAGTTTTTCTCCTTTAAGCTTTTTGGCCATAGAAAAGAAGAACAAAGGGTTAGAGTAGCCATAAAATAGTGGAACAAATACACTCTCCGCCTGCCGCCTTCCCTATTTGATGGGAAAGGGTAAAGAGTGAGAATTTTCAAAAAAGGTATAATTAATTAATCAAAGAAAAGGAATCGTTAACCTCGTCAACGCATTCGTATAAAGAAAATGATGAACTTGTGCTCACACTCAGTTAAAATGTCTGCAATTAATTAGTGCAGCAGAAGGGGTACAAGTGAAAAAGAAAAAAAAATTCAATCAAGTGCATTTTTAATGTATATTTTATGTATACACAGTTGCATTTTATGTAATTAGCAATTAGCTCATAATCACGTTTATCAAATGTACACAATAGATTGGGTTCGGTAAATTGTGAAAAAAATCGTGCGTTAACACAGGTCAGGTACGCGTTTTTTATAAATGCTTTTGCAGTAATGTTGTGTGCTTCAAGTGGAAAATATGAAACAGAAGGATTAAATAAGGCATGTTATGATTTTATTTGTTGGAAAAATGCATATATAGTTTCAAAACGTTTACTGCGCAGTAATTTGTAACCAGTCAAGAGGGCCCAAATTTAGACGTTTCACTTTTCAGACTTTTCTTTACTAAGAAAGACGTGATTTGACGTGATAATGAAAGTCATAAAAATGTGACTGGCTGTACACACACATTCATATCATATTATTGTGTCGGCAATTCTTAAAATTGGGATTTTCGCCTGGGTGGCTAATTTTGTGAACAAGCAAAAAATGCATTTTATTTATTTTTTGTGTAAAAAATTCAAGTTACTAACTGAGCTGTCGAAGTTTGTCTGGTAGCACTTTGGTGTCAAACTGTGAGTGCCAAGCATGCCCGTAGGGAAATTTGTATTCTCTTGAAGTAAAGGTAGTCATATCGCTTCAATTTTTTTAGCAGAAGATTGACGTGACCACTGGTGATTGAGAAACAAGTTCATTGACAAGAAGACTCGCGCGCTTCTTGATGACGGTGGGGGATGGGGGATATAGTTTTTGAAACTCAAAACTTGCAAAAATTTGTTTTTGCTTCTCCGATGTTATAAACACAGACTTAGTCACTCTTGGGGGAATCAATTACCTACACCAAGAATAATTTTCCAACTTCTCGTACTCACATCCAATTAAACCAGTCTTCAATATTTTTTTATTGGTGGTCACAGCAGTTTATTAAATTACTCATATTTATCAATTTACGCCGATGTCTTAAAAAGCCACCTCCTGTTAACACGATCACTTACGATGAAGTTTATGAGAAATTGTGAGTGAGCATCGCTGTCATTGATAATGCTTTCGAGCAATAAATTCACACTTTAGTAGATCCACTGTTCACAGTACTAGCCAGTTTCGGTTCATCATCATAGTTAAGGACTTTCTTTACAAGCATAGGAGGTATTCTTCCACCATTTAAGGGTATATAACGCCAATGAAAGTTAAAGACTTGCAGGTTAAGATAATAAGCAACACCAGTAAACGCTAAATTGGCGGTAGGACGAGATTTTCGCTTTGATCACCTTGCTCAATCAGCGGAATATCCCAGTAAGGCTAGTTTTCCCCAAACTCCCAAGTACGATATGGTTCGAAATTAATTCAAACTCAGCAAGGTGTCTTGAGTAGAGTATGATTTCATGGGAGCGCACTGGTTAGTTAGGTCATTTCAAATGCTATCAACTGCCAAATTGCACTACGCTTGTGGACTCCAAACTACAATTATTCTCTCAAGAGGAAAGTGAAGCCGTCAGAAGCATTTTTATGGCTGATATATTGTGACACATTTGCACTGCACAAGACTGCACAACCATTTACCATACCGTGTTTGGACTGAATGAAGAAGATAAGGCCAAAAGACTCACCCTGACATTGAAATGCAGAGAAATAAATGTCATCTACAAAAGTGTCAGAAACCGTTAGGATTTTCTGACTTTTTGTATAGGCACGTGAGAGCGACCATCGAAGTTGGACTAATGCCTCTGAATGACTGTTATATGGTTGACTCAAGCCTTCCAGCATTTTAGCCGGATGACGAAAACGAAATGTAAGGCTTCATTGAAATGACAAGAATGATTTATGTTGCATTTCCATTCACGCCGATGTCCACATAATGATTCTATTTTTGCGAGTCTACCTACGCCACACAACACAGACAGGTAAATAAGCCTTCAAAAACAGGAAACTACGAAAGGATAATAATTCGTATATCAGCAGCATAAAAACATATCGACATGCTTTTATTAAAACCGAAATGTACCAACTTCTGAATTTCTTAGAGTCGTAATTCTCTTTGTTCCACGCTGGATTGAGATGGAGCACGCATAAAAGTTCAATGAGTTATTATTTCTCTACTCTATCATTGTTGCGTCAACTGTCTTCGTAGTAAAAGGTGAAAAATAAAATTCGTGATGGACTAACGCCATTGCTCAAATCATGTTGTAAGTTGTAATGCGTGCTACGAAATTCATACCAGATCCAATAATCTTCTACTTCAAGAACAAATGTCATACGTATTCAAAGCGATAACTTCCCCTGCCTCTTGATTCCGTATTTCCTTCAATATCATAATGTAATGATGCAACTGTAATATGCGTGAGGGGGTGGATAAGCCAGCTCGAAGAGAATCAAAGATTTAGCAATCGGAATTACAAATTAAGGATTTATGCAATGGTTCAGCTTGGCTTACTGATATTGACAGTAGTACACAATATTGAGCGCGTGTCTGGCAAAACCCAATCAATCAATATTATCTGATTGCATGATTGACATGTGGTTATGTATATGTCAAAATAAATAGTTCATGTTTTTATATAATTTACATACTAACCTTGGATAGATGCCAGGGAGTGGACCATGGTTGCAACTGATGAACAATTTACTTTCAAAGACGGGTAATCGGAATAACACAAACTTTTTTTAGCAAACGTAAAAAATACTTAACACCGCCTCGAGTTCGAGTAGAATTTTGCCAAAAAATATCCTTCGGGTGGACGTGAACACGTTTAACCCCAAACTGAAGTTCTTGCAGAAAGTAATGTCACGCTCAAAGGTACAAAAAAATCCTCAAATCGTGTGGATCTTCCAACTTTCCTCACACTTCTCTTTTCACTCTAGCTTAATGATGAGAACTATCAGTAAGAAAACTCCACGATGATTAATGATTGGAAAAATACTCGTGGATGTATAACTTTCCACTCAATCTAGTTTCTGGTGCCTCAAGGGAAACTTTGAAACGGAAAGCGTCAGCGTCAGCGATGATATAAAATGTACAAAAATCGTTTCAGAGAAGCCCGTTAGTTCACGACAATACTCTTCGTTTGACAGTTACTACTAAAAATTTAAATATTCAATTATATGCATAATGTGTTTTCAGTTCTAAACTGTCCTTGCTGTAATTGAAGACTGAGAGAACTGACTGAGATATGCTTTCCTTCTTACATACATACATTCAAATCGAAAGTTTTTTTTCCTGTGCGTTATTCAGAAGAAGGAAAAACACTGTTGATGATCATTGAAGCACTCTCTTCATCGTTAAACCCTACTAGCACAATATTATCAAGCATGATCATAGGAAAATCAAATAAGAAATCATCCTCATCGTATACAGATGACGTTTCTCATATAAAACGAACCTAACGTCGTTACTCGTCTTTGCATATAGGTTTAAGTATAACATTTACTACGCTAGAAAGAAGTCATCGTTATTATTATATCTTCATACAAAGTCTCTCTAAGCTTCTCGTGAAGCCGTTTGAAGGAAAGGGGATAAGCAAGTAAGCAAGTAACTCAGGTAAAAGAAAAGTGCATATAAGAAGGCAGCAGCGCACGTATACGTCGACTTCCTACATACAATCTTTCTTCAAAATTTACCGTCTCATTTCTGCATCTTTGGCATATATATTTGACTACTTGGTCACAACTCACACAACACTTTTTTTGCAAAACACGCATGCACTTACCCTTTTTACACATGTGCTACCGCTACCAGCTTCTCTGGGACCAATGTTCTTTTGTGAAAGAGCGTCACTCACTCGCTTTTCCCATAACTTAAAAAGTGAGCTTAAATGAAAAAAGATCGTGTTGATACAGTCACTAGAATCATTAATGCTAGTCAGGCAGCCGCTCACTTTTGTTGGATTATTCGCTCCTTTAAAAGTGTTGATGCAGTTGTAGTTGTTTGAGCATGTGCCATTGACTGATTTTGATTTGTGACTTCATTTCCTTCAGTCTGCACAAACAGCTCGGATAAGTTCATTTAGGATGAGAGATGCACATTTTGTTGTGAAAAGTGAGTAGAGGAGCCCACTGATCTAATGATGAATTTTCACACATACCTACATGCTACACACATGTAGGTAGGTAGGTATATTATGTGCATATGCCGTTCTGAAATCGAATGCATGTATTCAGTCATTAATCAATTGTATATTTTGAGCTTGCACGAATTGTGGATTAAACATATCTTTTGAGTCTTTTAGTACATCCCTTTGAAAATCCTCGTCTACATCCACAGCGTGACCGTACTTTTTGACAAGTTGAAGATGAAACACGTAGGTACTTATGTTCTCTCTCTCTCTCTCTCAATATGAATTTGGGTGTATATATGCTTCCTAATATTGCTGAGGAAATTTGTGTTAAATCAACAAAAGTGGAGATGCGGACTGCATCATTATTGCAGTTTTTCTTTTCGCAGAAGCATTCAATCTGAGAAGTTGCAAGGTAGTATTTAATCATGAACAGTGCATGACAGATTACAGTCATGATGACGGGTAGGCTGCAGGCTAGTTTGGGTTAGATGATCTTCAGGAAGAGTCGAGATCGAGTCTTTGCCAACTGCAAAAGTAGAACACGAATGACTAAAAGAAAACTAAGCACGTCTTTTCTTAGTTTATTGCAAAGACATATTCTATAATATAGCATATGGACTAAATACGACTTTTGCAATCATGCAGAACATTCAATTCCAACAAATTTCAGAATTACACAGAGTTACTCAGTGTTCCTTCCTAATATGTATAAGTAAACCATTCTTTATTAGACTTGAGTCAAGCCTATTGAAAAAAGGAAAAGTACAGAATTGCTTCTCTCTGTTCCTTGAGTTGACAAACGGCAGTAATTAGCAGTAAATCCTTCACAAATTGTCATTACGTAATCCTTAGAATAATATTCAGCGTCAATTTCCCGACAACCCTTTACTCTAAATCAACTCCCATTTGGACTTAAATGACACGTGAATTTTCACCCTTTACCTATCCATCGCTGAAAATCAAAGCGTCGCATAATATCATTTGCAGACACAGGGCTAGCCTTCGTAATGATTAAATCGCCCAGCTGAAATGTATAATAATGAGCTCCGGATGCATAATTATTAAATTTTTCGACTCTTCCTTGAAAATCTCCACAAAAAGTAGCAATCATGCTGTAGGTATTATATCTATGCCTTCTTAGCAGTAACAATTAATTTGAGTGGCAGTTGTAAAATCATTATCAAGGTTATGCGTATCCTGTTGCATTTTGTCACTGGCTGTATGCAAAGCGCGCAATGCAAGGTGCGAAAATTAATTACTTTACACATCACATTAAAGCATCACGCTTTTGCGTCTAGAGAGACACTTTAATGAAATTGAAGACTGCCGATTGAGCGAACCTACAAATCGTAATTATCTATATTAGATCGAGAGAACTAAACGGATTAATTGCTCCAAGCATCATGATGAGTGTGCGCGAATAGTTTTGACTTTCTGCAAATGAGATATATTTCTTGTGGGTGACCTCACCTTGCCACTTGGAATCAATCTTGTGAATGGACATAACGATCAGAGGAGAACGATACTTAACGTACGCTCCTGTAAATGAAGCTTAATCCAATTACTTGAAGTAGAGAGTGTGAGGTTTTAGGGTTTTCGATACAACAACAAAATTTATGTGCTGCATTGCACGTTTTGCACAGGTATTTCAAACTGACATGTGGAATACGACGGAAGGAAGCGTACATTCACTATTTAGTATTTATGAAGGTTGTAACGATAGGCATAATGTAAGAAAGTTTCTGGGATATAATGTTTTGATTACGCTTGCCGATGGGAGTCTTTGTTTCTCTTGGGATATTAAAGCAGTGTGTAATCCAATTAGGTTTAATTATTAAATTATTTCATGACAATTATTTACTGTCCTCAAGCACGACTATACATAACTGGTAAATTAGATACCTTCTGCTGGGCCGAATTGATCTAGGTTGTGCTAAAACCACTTTTTGCTAATATGTTGCCGAGCTTTAAGTATGCTGAGGTGCAAAAATAAAGTATTTTCATGGTATTGTCTCACTCGTTTCAATTTATCTTATTGCTTGATATCATGAAACATTCCGACATTCCATAAAAATTTCCGAGTTTTGCCCACACATTTTATGTAGGAAATAGAAAAAATTACTACAATTCTGTACAAGGTTGAAGGCACATCAACCCCTTACATTTTACATATGCCCTGAGCTACAATTAGGAGATGTCTACTTATAACAAAAGTTGTACACAGCAATACATAGAATTTGGGCGGACTCTACACGCTAAGTAATTATATGCTTCATAATGTCTAATATAACTTCCACGTTCCGAATTGAATCTAATTAACATTTTGGCTATCGCTCTTACGATTAGTGTGTTCGATGTGATGTAAAGCACAGTAAATATTTTTTTGCAATATATCCTCATTTTCATCATTTCCTGAGCCTATTTTTCTTGATGTTTCATAAACAATTCCATGGGACGTGTATTAATTGCTACCGAAGATTCTCAAACCCGCGGCATTTTTCCATGAAGGTTGCTTCCACAAAACTCCTCGACATATCAATTTCAGTAATTGACACATTGTACAATATTATCGAGTATCATGTTCCTTTTTACTTAATTAAGCTTTAGTATTTCCAGCTTCAGACAACAGCAATTCGACTGACTTGCGATATTGTAAAGAATCATTACTAAAATGGCACTTTCTTGTTTAGTAAAATTGCTAGCAAATTCGCTAAATCCATCTTGCACATATACCTTAATTAGTGAATTTGCATAAAAAAGGAATATATGAGGAAAACAGTAGAAAATGCGGATATTGGTTTAAATTTTTGTGCCACTGGCAAAATTTATCATTAGGTTTAAGTGAGAAAGGAGAACAACTTCTGTGATTTTGTATATTATTACGAATACAATTCAGTGAGATGACGAGCATACTCTTCAAGCATCCATAATTGAGCAATTAAGTAGAGTCAAAGACAGCGTCCAATATATTGCAAACGGCATATATATTTCATGCCACTCACTAGTATTTGGCAAACCACATTTTACAAGTTTTAACGAAGTTCATCCATCAACGAAGAAGAAAAAGTGTCACTAATTAGCAAATGCAATATGAGCTTAAAATGTGAGAGAACAGGTAAACGATATGTGGCCATGGACAAGAGCGTCCGTATTGTCCACCAACTTATGCCCTTGAACATTTATTAAGTGCACACACGTCATTTTAAATATGTGCAGTCCTCTTTTTTGCTGAGAAGTAGGGATATATAATATCCGTTTCGCCCTCAATGAAATTTTTACAGAATTTAATTGTATTTATTTATCGATTGTATCAATTGAATCATTTCAAGAAGAAGTCACTTGACTCTTGAATCAACCTGCTCAAAAGTCTTCAAAACGCGTCTTCCTTATTGCGTTAAACATTCCTCAGGAAAAGTGAACAAAGCACGCGATCACAAGAGACTCGCGTAATTGACAGTTTTCATATCAGATCCATAAATCAGTAAAGGCTAGAGAAAAACGCAAGCATCTTAGATGATAGCAGCCAAATTCAATTACCTTCTTTTCACATTTTCACATAGGCTCACTTTTGTAAAAGACTTCTGCTGAAGATGACCATTTTTCGCATACTTTTTTAATACTTTTGTTCATAAAGTGCGCTCAAATACAATGCAGCAGTGTGCAAAAATGCTCTCTGTCGTCCAACAAACAATGGCAACTCTTTTGTGTCAATATGACAGCGATCTGATTTGTAGCGTAGTTCACCATTTGACGTTTTGTATAGATATAATGTAACGTGAGAAAAGCTTTTAAGTCTCGAGACATTTATCCGCTAACCTGACCTTACTGATTCGTAAAAATCTCTGCTCTTCATCTCTCGAAGAAAAAAAATGTCATCCCTCAGAATTGATTTGTGTCTTGTCTTCCTTCCTATCACATGGCCACACTTGACCGCCACATTGTTTTCCGAATGCGAATATATGGACCTGCATATTATATACTTGTTGCGGTAGTTTACTCTTCTGATCCCTTTTTTCTGATTGTGTTTCACGAAAATGACCTCAAAACTGTCAAGGCGTTTTGCCGTCATCATGAATCATCTTTCAGAAAAAAGACAAAATAACAGCTCTCTCTCTTGTTTCAGTTTCAACTCAAAAGAATGATTTTTTTGCTCAGATGCCACTCATAAAACTCCATCCATCCTTTGGGCAATTCATACGCAGATTCAATGTTATTAAAGCCTCCATCATCAATTTGCAATTATGTTATTACAAAGGGCGCAAAATTTCATAAGAAAAGTCAAAATAGGAAGTGAGGTGTAATATTATAATCTCTTTGTTTTTTCCTCTCTCTCTCTCAACATTATTATGTTATCCATATTGTTTTTTGTAGCCGCTCTTTTTAACAATAGAGCACAGAGTAATTTGATTTAAAGCTGACAGCAGAGTGCAGATTGACTACCTATGCTTAGTATTTAAGATTCATTTAAGATGTCAGTAAATTTTGATGGTAACAAGCCAACAACTATAATGCGTACCCTCTCTGACTTAATCACGCAACGCAAACCAACGATGGAGTCGCTTGAATGACTTTATCTTTCTTGTTAAAATAGGAATCTGAGATGAAGCAAAAAATGGAAACAAGAGATGGACGAAATAAGAATGTGTGTGCAGTAAGGAAGTTGGAAGTATATTCCGGTTTAGGAAAATGACCAAAAAAGATATATTTTTTAATGCAAGTATGAGCCAATTATGCTGATGACTGGTTAATGATGTTGATGAAGATAATAATAATATAGCGTACACGCTCTCAAGCATACCAAAATAAGGTAAACTAGAGGCTTTTATCGTACACTTGTAAACTTAGAAAATGATTGTTTCGATGATGATAGGTGACAGTTTCCAACATTTTCTTTGGCTAAAACACATATTCTCCCCACCGGTAATACATAACATAGTTGTTATTGCTTAAGGTCAAGAGATTGGCACCAGTTTGAAGCTCATGCAAAATGTGTCTGGTCACCTATGGACATTAGCCATATTAGAATAATGTGTATGTTATTGAGTGCATGAATATCAATTCATCAATTTCATCGTCTTCCCCCATATACATACTCTTGGATATTAACAGCTTATTCACTAGATGAAATATTTTTGAGCAGAAAAACTGCGTAAAGAAATTAATCACTGTGCAAATGACAGGTTTGTACCTATCAATACAATTTTTTCAAAAAAATAATTTCGTTACATTTTAATTTATGGTTTCATTGTTTCTACTACACTCCATCTGCATAGCGCATTCCATAAAAAAGGAAGTTTAGTAATTCTGCTATATTCTAGATTCGCGAGTAATCAGCTTCAGTCAGTGATTGTTAAAATATATGACGATTTTCAGATCAGTTGGCAGCTTTGGCAGATAGATCGTTTACAACGATAGCAGCACAAGAGAAGTAATAATAATATGCATTTGTTTTTTTTTCTTGTAGAACTGCTGTGATTTATCCATGCTTAGTGTCTTACCACGTGTAGAGCGCTCACTTGAGCAGTTCCTTTTTTATTACGTTGAAATTAAGGGAAAAATTTAAATATGTGTGTCTACATATGTACATTAAGGGCAATAATGCATATAATTGAATATGTAACAAGGAATGTATAGCTCTGCAAAAACAAACGTACCTTGAGTGTGATATCCTGATTTTTTGTCCCCTCTTGTCACAACATCATCCTTTTTCCACCACAGCTCTTTTACACTAATTTCGTATACATTTTTTATGAGCGTGAGACAATTTATTAGACGTATGAAGCCATTCTAGAAGAAAACACAACAGAATACTATTACATTTACCACTGGGCTAAGTAAATACGATGGACAGAGCATGATTTATTTTCGAATTTTTCTCTATAATCGCTCACTTCATGAAGTTGCACGTGTTACGGAAATACACAACGTGTGCGGAACTGAGGGATCTCAAGTCAAGATAAATATCGTACAGCTGCGAAGAAGCTGCGGCTGGTTTCCCTATTCCAATGGATTTTGGACCAGACCAGAGCAGTTGTGCTTTGATTGTGTCGCACCGAGAGCTTAAGTGTGCCCTTGAAACGTATGAAACCTTATGATGACTATCGATCGATGTAGAGCAACAAGCCGAAGTTCTCCATGAAGTGTGGACGATTTGCTTTTTGTTTTTCCATGCATGCTGCTGTGGCAGTGCCGTGGTGTGGTGGCATGAAAAATGTCATGTCAAAATATTTGTACTTTGCAGAGGATTTTTACTCCTTTTACGGACGCTTTATTTGCAGAGAAAGCCTCTTTCCTTCTCCTCTCGCTTGTCTTGTTTCTGATGTAGCATAAGTTGCTTACTTCTCCCAAAGGCATGCAATAATTCATGTTTGAGTGGTAAACATATGTACCGATTAGGAGTACACTTGTTTGCACAACAACTTCATTTCCTTCTATTTTTCTCCACCTTCCTGATGTAGTTTACGAGCTTTAACGAGCTCAATTGATGTATATGATGCTATATACAAAAAAAGCTTGTGCAGACATATGGACTGTTTATAGTTTGCCGAATTTCACACCAGCCTGTTCTTGATTACATATATCGACATGCCACCTGTAAATGTAAAAATACTTGTGAACAATATGTTATAGATTTGCTGTAGATTGATTATGATAGAAAAATTGATTAGGGTTCCGTTTGGGATATTGAGAATTCGGTATGAAACCAATGTGATGCAAATGATCGCTGCTATGCCTAAAAATAAGAAACGGCTGGTGGCACATTTTGTCCTTCTCCATATAAAAGGGATCACATACAAATATTTACCTTCGATCATGAAAGTTTCATACATATTTTTTTGCTTTTTATAATGTGAACTTAGGGATACGATGTGTGTCCATATAAAGACAGGTATGTACATAAAATAATTGAAAGTGGTGATAACTTTATTAGTTCCACCAAACAAATCGATGCAATAAAATCTTCCGGCGATTTTGTGACATGGGATGACAGCAGTGATCAGTTACCATAATTTGTCAAATTCTTAAAAAGGAAAAGGCATTTATTTGCTATTATCCCTAAAATATTGGATATATACATTCAAGTAAAAAATGCTTTCTTGGTTCATTTACGGTATGCTTAATTTTGGTCATAATTTGGCGAAGGTTATTATGTTGACATTTATGACCTTGCGAAAATACATGTTCATGAACGGTGACATTTTATACATCTATCGATGTCTTTGTTGGATCTATGTATGTTACTGGAGAGAGACCATGAGACGATATATTTTCCGCAGATATTCATCAATTTCTGTATGAAATCGGCAATTTACATGCGAGTATAGTTTTTGCCAAAATTCCTAATCAAAAATCTCTGGCATTTTAATGTTATCCGCATTTTTCAAGCAAAAGAGGAGAGATGACAGTGACAGCTTCCGTTGGTCAGAAGATATTGAAAGGATACACAAACAAGCATAGGCATTTGAGTACAAATATCAGTACATTTTCGGAGTAAAATTCGAGAGTTAAAGAATTCACAGCGCTTTGAAACACAACTGAGGAAGGACTGCAGGTTTGATTTTCGAATCCAACATGATTTTGTCTATTCAGCTTTCACTTTGTTATCAACACATATAATGTGACAATGTGAGCTGTGGAATAAAAGTTGCATCATACCAAGCTGATATAAATTATTGAAAAAATCATTTCCTATCAATCTAATCGTAAGTATTTTCATTTCTGCAGAGACATGTAGATATCATTATTCGTAGACCGTTAGACAATCGGGATAATTTACCTGGTTTATATTTCATGAATTCAATGTCAATCTGTCTCCTCCCCCATATGTATTTCTATTATATTAATGTCATATATCTCGACCATTTTCATGTCAATAATACCCTCTCAAATTAAGGGATTTAAATCTAATATCCCAAAAAATTTATAATACTTTCTGAACCCGTGAAATTTGCTTGCCAAAAAACATTTAGATTTTCAAAAAAACAGTTAGTGAGTATAGTACACAAACTTTTAATGGGTGTGGTTAGAAGTTATCACAATATAGTGTGAAAATCTTGTACCGACAGACCGCATTACAAAATCACATTCAATCCTTTTTATTATAAAATTAATTTTAAAATACATAACCAGATTGATAAGCCAACGTACAATTATTATTAATAATATTTTGAAAAAGACAACGATAGGTGATACATGGACAAATTAACTCATATAATAATAATAATATAATCTTATTCATTTCATCAATTACTTTTGTTTTTGTCATACGTATACATTCCCTAGTAAAAAGCTTAGCAGTTAGGAATAAAGTTATACATAACATATAATATATATTCTAAAAATGCATTTGCAGCATGTGTATTGATAGATTTGAGAAGAAAAATACAACTGGTAACAATTGAATTTTGAAGTTTAGAAGTCTTCCGTGGCAGCTGGACTCTTGGCCTTGAACAAAACAGTGTAAAGAACTCCGGCAATGGCTCCACCCAGGCCAGGTCCTACGAAGTACACCTGAAACATAATTAAAAGAAATATTATTATTTTCCAATACGTACAACCACAAAATCAGAGGAAACGCATCTCTCAATATTAAGAATTATCCTCGTACCCAGAGATCCTTCCATTGTCCAGTGATAACAGCAGGTCCAAAGGTTCTTGCGGGGTTAAGTCCGGCTCCAGTGTAAGGAATCTGCGTAAGAAAAATATACAGATTTCATGAGACAGAACTTCAAAAGGGGTACACGTATATTTCAAAGTTGTAATTGGGTGACAATAAATACAAAAAGGAGTTCACTTACAGAAAGCAAGTGAGACAAAGTAACAGTTAATCCAATGGCCAATGGAATAGAGCCCTTGACATCGTCCCTACGGGCGTCACAACATCCATAAACGACAAGAACGAGAATAAAAGTGACCATCGCTTCAACAATCATTCCTTGAACGGGAGTTACTCCAGGCTGAAGACCATTTGCACCGAGGTGATTATGTGGCCAGTTTTCAATTTGGTCTGGAGTCACGGCCTGCGAATTAATAAATCAAATTTTTGAATATGATTCGAAATATGAGGTCAGTGAAAAATAATCTTTACAAATTTCCCATACCCTTAAAAGTGCAGCTCCAACAATACCACCGAGGAACTGGGCAACCATGTATAACACGCCACGAATGATGCTCATTTTACCGGAAACAAGTATTCCCAATGTTACCGCAGGGTTGATATGCCCTCCAGAAATGTGTCCGATGGCCTAAAAAGATTAATAAAGTTTATTAATTAACAAATCTGTAATTTTAACTTCATAATGAATTTTTTGTCGGCAATTTCATGTTCTTTCAAGGTATTAGAGGAATGCGTCGGACAATGCGATAGAAAATGGTGCAAACTTTTTCAATCTTATTCAATATTGCCGCATACTGAATGATTTTTTAAATTTTTAAATGTTTGGCTAGATAATGCAATTAGCTAACCAATTATCTCAAACCACTTGAATCTTCTGAACTGAATAATTTATAAAAGTTAAGTTGGGAGATAATCCGCTATTCCTCCTACCTCAAAATAATTGGAGGCTTGGAGGTATATAACCTAGGTTTGTCATACATTAAACATCTTCACTTTTGCTCTGAATTTGCATGCAAATCTTGTGTTAATTGCAAAGCAAATCAAATAAAGCGATGCGCTTTTTACACATTGTTGCTAGCTGCAGAGAATACGCAAGTGAATTTAAAGTGCGCTCATTAGTGTCATTAGCATGCAAACGTTCCACTTGTTGGAGCAAACATGGTCACAGCATTTGTACAACACAAAACTCGGAAAAAGGTTATCAAATCTTCGAAGGATTTTAAATAGGCATAGGCAGACATTTCCATTTTCCTTAGACTCCTTCGTACAGATGTTGAGTTTGTAAAAGACGCTCTAAATTTTTTAGTATTACGATGTTGACATTGACATTTTTTAAGTTTATTTTAGTTCACTCGGTTTATAGTAACTCCAAAGAGAAAGCCTTGTTCATATAAGAAACTGCTGGTTTCAACAATAAGAACTCCAACTTCATACTGAAATCGTTCCGGGTTCTAGTATTAAAACATTTCACGCATTCATTATATACTTTGGCCAAGCGTGAAGAAAACTCTATCAAATCTGTCACGAAGTCACAAGTCACAGCCCATAGTCCTCATGTGGGATTTTCTTGTGTCGCATTTAAATAAATTGCGTAACGCAATATTTTCTTACAACCCAACACGACGATTTATTGTCACTTTTACATCCGTCAAGTGTACACCAGTTAATGCCTGCTTCCTTATGAATCATGATCTACCACGGAGATGCCCATGATTGTGCTTCTCGCTTCTCCATACAATCTTTTTTATTTTAACATATTTTTTATCAGTCTCTGCGAAAACATGAACGAACTACCAAACTAGGATGTAGTAGAAAAAATGTAATCATCGGTCATTTCATGGTTCTTTAAAAAATAATCCACTCTGCCATGCATATCATTTAACTTTGTTAAACAACAACAAGACTTTTCAAGTTTGAAGGTACAACTTTTCCATACACGTGCAATATAAAAAGGAATTCAATCAAGAGAACATCGAGCCGAAAATCCATCACATGAATAGCAAAACGTGGCTAGAAAACGCCTTAAAACGACGAGTCATCATTAATCAACTAAAACTCCCGAAATCTTCAGTGTACTTAACGAGGATCTTGCTCTTCGCTGATGAAACGAGTGATCTGAAAAGATCCCATGATCGCAGACACTTTCGTTTTTGGGAATGTGATACGTGGGGAGTAGCTATTAGATCCATTGTTAGACCGAACCCTGATACTTGAGCTCCCTGATTGTAAATGCCTGAATGAATCGCTGTGTCATCATCATGTAAAGAAAAGTGCGATTTCTTTTCTCCAGTAAAAAAGTAATCTATTGTTGTAGAATGTAAGAAAAGAAAAAAAACGCAAAGGTTACAATAGCACCGTCAACCGTCTGCTGGAGTGATTCCAATGAGGTAAAAAGTTTTGATTTGATGTAATGGGAATATGGGAGTCGTATCGTTTTCGTAACTACTAAAATATACTCCCAAGGTCGACATGTTCTGTGCTGATTAGCGGAACATGGATATGATAATTGAAAAGTAGCTTCTGGCATTTACAATACCAGACTTTTTATTGAGGAGTTTAGCACTACCTTCGTAATATTTGTAAATTGCATCTGAATAGTTAGTTAGTCGTTGATCAACGGGTCTTCGAAAGTAGAAGTACGTACACACAAAAAACATTTTTTGAATAGATAAGCTATCTGTATTCTGATTGAAATTCGTTTAAATTAAACCCGTGTTCAAATGAGCTGCATGTCGACCTTGCCGAATGCCGAATGAGGACAAAGGGAATAATAATTACTATTCAATACGTACTTTCAGTGCAAAGTGTCTTGGTAGAGCAGGTTAGTTTTATTGTTTTGCAAATTTTAAGTAGTTTCTGAAGGTTAATCAGCGAAGTCAGAATTAATTCTAGTGCAGAATTGAGTTTATGGTTTAATGGCTTACATTTCGCATGTGAACCAATAAAGCAAGTTAAGGCTTGTTTCTATTCGTAAATTATGACGTTTTTGAGAAGATCAAGTGACATGTTTATTAATGAGATAGATTCAGAAGCGTCTTACGTAAGAACTACATGAATTTAAAACAACTATTTAAAAGTTAATTTTTGCTTTTTATAGGCCACACAAATTAGTCACCTTCAAAATTAAGATGCAAAGTTGAGGTAGTCTTCTTACCATCTTACCATGAGGCATGATGGAGGTAATGTAAAAAATAGTGAGCATGGTATATGGCGTGTGATGACGTAGGGCATAAATCAGAAGCGAAATTCAAGTAATTGGTCGAATTTTTTTGCTCTCGATAAAAACGGCTTTTGTTACATTCTATCGAAATTCGAAATTCTCATTCTTTTAAATAGCTGTGATACATATGTGCATGTATACAATTGATTCAATCAGCAACAAACGATTAACGATTATGTTCCTAGGAATAGTGATGTTAAGCTTATAATTAATTAAGAATAATACTTATATGGCATACCTGTTTTCGCATAACTGTTTCATGTGAAATAACGTGAGAATTATTCAATGATATCGCATTATAACGTTTTGTACACGTACTCACGCGGAACATGGAAGTGCGAATTCATATTTTTCTTGATTACGGTTCGCGCAAGTAGAATTAATTACATTGTCTAGATCTATGTAATATTCTAGATCGTTAGCATCACATCTTATCTTATGCTCATTCTGGAGCTGGACCACCCAGCAATGAAGTGTCAGCCATTCCTCACATCATGACTACCTCGCCTGGATTTTTTTTATTCACACTCCGCCCACATATACCTACTCCAGTACCGGTTGCCTGCCATTTTGCACACGGCATGAAACAAAAAGAACTTTAATTCATGCAATTTTCATGACCTTCATATTTACAAGTAAATTGGATTCCAAAATGCTGCGTTTTTGTCCAGGATTTCCTTCTCATGTATTTGCGCACAGCTCACCCTAGTGCCCACTTCATCGGTGAGTAATATGTAGCTAGATTCAATCATTTAATTTTATTATATATAATTTAAGGCATTTATCCGCCTTGCCTGTAGTCACGTCATTGCTTACTAACAATGGATGCAGCATCTTTAACTTCGTTATCCAAAACGTGCACACTCTTGATGATGAATCCCAACAAAGGAAAATGAACATGTTCCAGAGTTTTTTTTACATGTAACTCGTACTATTTATTGTACGAATGCATTATCTACTCGAGGATAATACGATTTCGGAGAACAATAAAAGAAGCTGTATGATGCATCTTCACTGCTTCCTGGTACAGGTAGACATTTTAGCAATAAATCATTAATTCATTAACTTATGGATAGACCGGTAAACCAAACCGTCTTGATTCATCAATAGGTACTACATAGGTACCCATGATGGACAAGTTAATTCAAATTTTACTTTTCCAGACAGCTGGATACACACGGCCTGGAATGAGCAGTACAAGTTGAAGTGCAAAATTAGGGAAGTTAGCTAAATATGCTTCCGCCTCTTATGAGTAATCAATAACTCAGATGATAAACACATTCATCATACATACATCAATCTTCAGAAGACACCTGCTTGCTTTCCACTACACACATTGTTAGTTGGATCAGAAATATTTTTTCTGATGTTGAAATGTGTTTAGTTCACAGTTCACACGTACGATGCAATCAAATGCTGTATTGTGTATTGCTGACCGACCATACAACTCAGTGTCAGTAAAATTATACGAGGGTAAAAATATGTAATGTAGTAGGTAATGCATCTAAGGTTTTCCCCTGACTTTTAGGAGTGTAGTTTCTTTTATAAACTCATCTCTGCATAAACTCGAAAGATCACATTCGCGATAAGTATGGTCATGCGATATAAGACTTGTATATCCATGAGAAAGCCCCAACTCATCTTTTTTAGACAAATATTTTGCTATATTACAGATTGCAATAAGAGGTGAGCTTTATAATAATTTCGACATATTTGCTCTAAAACATGGATGCGTGAGCATTTTCGTGCAGGTCCGAATTTGAACAAACGATTCTCGTTCCAACAACAACGAAATGCGAACCAACCCTAGCTTGCACATATCGTGTGAATCGCATATATTCATACTTATTGCGTTCTGTGAAAAAAACCTGAAGTCGTTTCCAAAACTCGAATGGGTGAATGCATGCACCTATGCGTCTATACCTTCATAAACAAAAACAATATTTTTTTATAAACTTATGATGCCCAAGTTTCTCAAGGTATATATTTCTCGATACCTGTTGTCTCAATCCTTTATCAAAGTTATAAAAAAATGTCCACAAAACACGGCAATTAAAGCTTGTACAGCAGACAGCAAGTAAGGTTAAAAGAAGGTGGGCAGATGAGATGTTTACGTGGTCATTACCTAACCTTTTCGTAGTTTCGGGACTCGCCTGTAAAAGTCATGGAAAGAATTGAAACTTGTTTTTATACATTTACGACGACTGGAACGACTAAACATGTTCTCCAACATGTAACATTAGAGAGGGTTCACTTGTTGATAACAAAAGTGCACCCATGCATTCTACAACACAACTTCAAACTTGCATGCATATGCTCGGCAGTATCTGCTGTCCACGAAGCCTTCTCTGGATTTTTACGTAGTAAACAAGAGATGAAAGAATCAAGGACCAGAGAGAACAATAAAATGAAACAAGTCCAGTCCAGGACGTCATAATATACATATATAGTAGCATGCCCCATGAATCCAAGAATGAAACTTCATTTCGATTGTAGGCATCCACCATTAAACAAGATTGTATATAATACATATGCACGTGTGTAGACGTATACTCTTTCCATTCATACAAAATTGCCGGAGATTAAACTTGTCTGGCATTCTTTATCAAGTTTCATTGTTGCTCCTCTCCTCGTTCACTTAATGCCATGCTTGAGCTACCTTCTTCTCAAGTTAATAAACGGATAAGGGATTTTTTATTAGAAATTAAGTCCATTAATGCTCATTTCTATCACACTGCATTCCCACCACTCCACCATATTACATTTCCATGCCATGCCTGACGAAGTTAAGTAATAATATGCTTAAAGCTACACTCTCCAACGGTTTCCTCCTCTCTGCATGTTTTGCGGTTACAGTTTTTAGCATGAAATGAAGATTATGTTTTTATAACGAACAAACTTCTCCATTTGAGTGAAGCGGACGTTGCGTTTTCTAACAGAAGAACAACGGATCTGGCCAATTAAGCGGATGATGGACTGTGTGTGTAGAGCGTCTATGCGTCGGGTTAAACTTGGGTTATAGTGTATTCCTCCATACTTAGCCAGACATAATCACTAACCACATTCTGTATATATACTTACATGCTATACGTAAAATTTGTTTTAGATACGATACATTCAACTTTAGAAAATCAGAATGAAAATCACATGCTGCAATTGCTGCTAAATTGCCTCCAAGACACTTACTTATCTTAATTGAGGCGAATAATAATGGTACATGATTTATATATGGAGACTACAATGAGAAGCGGAATTAGATTGAAGTTGCACTTTTCTCTCTCTCTCTCTCCTCCTCCTTCATTTCATACGTATCCGTATCCGTGATGTGGTGACTAGCCAGATAATAGAGAGAGTTAAATATTGTGAAAGTGATACAATCCAGTGGGAGCTAACAAGTAGTACACTACCCGACGCCATAGTACAATGACAACTTTAAACAATCTTGATTGAATGATTCATTCCAAAAAGTTGTGTAAAAGTGGTGCGTCCAGGACGGGGAGCGTATAAGACAGACGACCACATTTTATTAAAATAAGGGCCAATGGACCGCTAAAGTTAGACTTGACGTTTCAGTGGTTCCTTGTACTGCTTTTAACTTAGATGGTATCAATCAAACATTCATTTTTAAGCAAGCCACGCTGTCGAGGAAAAGTTGCAGACAAATTATTTCGTCTTGTATAGTCTCGGAGGAAAAAAGTGGACGTTAAACAAGTCTGCTCACTAAAATTACTCGTGTAGACAAAATTGTTCGCATTTGTCATATGATGATTTCTAAGCAAACCAATAAAATGTTGTTAACATATTAATGAGGATCCGTCAAAATTTCGACAGACATATTTATGCATAATGTTTACAATTCATGTCATATTATTAGCCAAGGCTGACATTCGAAGCTTAAAACAAGTCATTGTTTCAAAAGAATCTTATTGTACATACAGAATTTAACACTGATTAAAGTGCTTTCTGAAAAAATGTTTCAAGCCCTTTTTTCATAGTGTGAACCAAGCTACAGGCCAACTGCTGCATATATGCAATGGAATAAGGCAAGGGTTCTGTGGGTTGATGAAAATGATCCAGACTCCAGAGAAATTGGACGAGAGACTTGTTAAAGGGGAGTCGTTTCGAATGAGTTATGTCTACATTTATTGCACATTTTGCTTGTACTCTCTCATGTAAAGGGTGTGAAAATATTCATTTCAAACTTGGAAACACATGTAGACACACAATTATTGTGAGCATATGTTCATGTCAACATACTTACATATATTTATATGCCCATGGGTGTTGTAACTTACGTACATAAAGACAAAAAAACCGTCAAGTTACACATCCCTTGATATACACAAAAATGTGCGAAGTTGTCGCCTGCAAATTGTGAATTTGGATATATTTACGAATTTTCTACGGTAATGCGACAAAGAAATCATTTAAAGGAGTGTGTTTACCTTCTTGTTAAAATTCTAAAGTGTATATGATTATACTATGTACGCATTTAACTCGCTCCCATGATCCCATCTTGGCATACAAGCTACCAGTTTGCTTCATCACTGCTTTTGGCTAATTTTGTTTTTTTCTTCTTCAAAGCGAAGCTACTCTATCACAATCACAACATCGATATGATATGCAAACAAAGCAGTCGATGAGCAATTATTTGATCAGCGTCATTCTCCATATAATTTCGTATTTCTGGTACTTGCTCAGATGAATTTCAGACTGCCTTGATTTTGTTCAGATGTGGTTGGAAAAAAATGTATGTTCTCAGAGGCACGTTTTTGTGTAGATGCTTACTCATTGCTTATTTGAATTCACTAACTCAATCACCTATAGATATGTTTCTCAAGAATAAGATGTTCAAGAATTTCGTTTCTTGTTCTTTCTTAAATTTGCCGATGGGTAAAGTTTTAATATAATCATGGTACATTGCTAAAAGACGCCTTTCGCTGTCTGATTTTTGATCGCTTCCAGGGCAGTCTACTCATTGCGTCACAACCGCCACCACATTTACCCTTTCAGCCTACACCAGTGCAAAATTGTTCATGCCGATTACCGATTATATCACCCGCTTTAGTTTTTACAACAACCTTCACCTCAGGTGTAACATGTAAGCGTGAATACAATGCTGACCGAGTGCAAATACAAATATCGTTTGATTTTTCATGATTTCAAGAACGCTTTGTCAAACACATGTGTGCATATGCCTACTCATAAGCATGCCTACTCGTTATTGTGGCTGTAAATGGCTGCGTATTAATTGCCTTATGTAAATTGTCTGTGTGCTTTCTTCTCTCCTTTGGAAAGTGAGAATTGTCTAGTTTTTTTAGTATGAGAACTCTAAATAAAGAAAAATGTTTGCCTTATTTGGTCTGCTATTATTACTACTTGCGGGCATTGTTCATAAAGACCAAGCCTCGTCGAAACTTTTTATCAATTTAATGCCCCCTTAAATAAAGATGTCTCTTATAACCTAATGAGAGCTAATAATACGTTTTTTGTTGTTGATTTCAATGAAGTACAAGTCCTAGAGTGACTATGAATTTTTTTGTTCTATATTCTATATATTGTTTTGCATGCCATGCCTTTATGATTTACGACATTTGGAGCAGCGATGTAAGTCAGGGATTTCCTATAGGCTCACCTGGGGAAAACTCTCTGGTATTGCTGGTTAATCTGATTACAACCAACCTTTGCATCTGCGCAGCTGTACACACTTTTTTCTAGCTATCATGAGCTCAGTTTTATAGATTTCAAATAGCTGACAAAGCGGATTAAGAACTCAAAATTGAGTTTATACGAGACGAATTATTTTGTGTGTATTTCAAGGTTAACTTCGCGGTGCTTCGCGTGAAGACAACATATACGCGATGTGGTTATACACGAATGATGAAATGAAATCCAATAACTCTGCACTAATATTTTGATGAATGGTTAATAATGAAACATTTGTGTACACAATAAAAAAATGTTGATGCACGCAAAACATACCATCACGCACCTTTTCCCTATTATTGATGGGAAACCTTATTCTCCTTTCTTCCTTCTGTAATTTGCTTGGGAAATGTGATCGAAGCTAAATATGCTTGTCCTATAGCTGGATATATTTGCAGTGTAACCGATACCGATATGTGTACAACAGAGATTGATGATACTTTAAAGATATGTACGTGACGAGGATGATGAGTTCATGGTGGTATGCAATGCTAATAAGATACAAGTAGGAGCAAAATAAATTCTTGCTAACTAGCGCTAATAAATATCTCTCACTGCATCTGATCTGCTGACAATTGAAAGTTGGAACTACATACTTCTTGATTGAATGAGTATGCGACTCATGGTCTCAAGCTGCAAGACCCACTGTTGACAATAAATTGCTTGAAATAAATTCGTGAATTAGTAGTTCGAATTAGTCAGCTACTTCTGAGGAGGGTTTGGTCTGTAGACAATGAGCAGACATGAGTATGGATGTACGTACGGTACATGGTTCAAGCAATATGTAAACTTTAGTGTCGACTGTGTGCATATCTTACAGGAAAAGTAGGCGCATATTGCATATATAGTTCGCACTTGAATAGCATTGAATTTGCCATATATTTTCAATCATTTGCTGGATGAAATTTCTCATGGGATATAAATTCTTTACAGCAATGATTTATACCTTAAATTGACACGTCTCTCAATACCCCAACATCACTGGAAAGAATTTGCTGACGAAAAGCTGACAATAAAATGAAGATGTTTAAGAACATGTTTTAACTCATACCTGAGCAGTTCCAGCAATGGTGAGACCGAAAGCGAGAGACACACAAGTCACAAAATCTGCAGGAAGCCCAACTTTTTTCCCATTCCCATCATTCCAACCATCTTTCAATCCGGCAGCTACTCCGTTGGCAGTACCACAGCCGAAAAAGACGAGGAGGATGAGCCCGAGGCACTCTGCGACCAGGGCCTTGAACAAAGGTACCCTTTGCTCGGTGACCTCTTTCAGGCCGAAAACTTCGTCCATTTTCTTTGGCATCTTTGTTCGATTTTGTTTTTAACTCAACTGGAAATGAACTTTTAATTTGTACTGCAGTATTTTGGGGGGGAAGTGAACTAGATATCAGCAAATCTTCGTGTAATTAGACAACTGCCAATACTCTGAGCGAGTATGCGCTTTTTGTCTTTGAACGAACTTAAACTGGCACAAGAGAAGAAGTGCAGGAAAAATGATAAAAAAGGCTTTTGATTGAGATACAATGATGGTATGTAATAGTAGCTCTTCCACCAAGCTCTGTTTCGCCTGACTGTTGTCTTGCTCAGCGTTTCAACTTGTTTTTGTACATCCAAAATAAATAGCTCTGCGTTTCTACTGCTAATCCGTCGCTGAGAGTTTTCACTGTTGGGCTCACTCAAGTTTTTTCATATGCTATATGCTTAGGCATTCCAATAGATGCGCACCAAGACACTTTGTTCCCGTATAGTGGTTCACATACAATATATATGCGTACTTTGTATATAATATGCGTGCAGCGTTTTTTCTCTTTGCTGCTATGTGCATACTAGCGTAGTCTCACTCATCCCGATGTAAAAAGTGAAACACAAGAAAGAAAGGGTAACAGCATGCAATCCAATACATATTATAGTCAACAACAAACATGACATTCGTAATACTTTTTTACGATAAGAGTGTGTACTTCAACCGCACATAGTAAATTCTGTTGAGTCCACCGAGGAACATTTACACGCAAGTGGAGAGGGCGAGAGAGAGAGACAAGGAAAAGATCTTTCTATATTCTCTCGTCGGCTTTTGTAATTTCATTTCATGTGATGAGGATATCTCCCTAGCTTTTTACTTATTCAGATTTGCCCATATTGCAAAATTATTCTGATGGGTACTTATTAACTATTGAACATTTTCTAGGGAAAAAATTGTGAGTCTACAGCTGCATTAAGTTGGTCATTTCATGCGTCATATTCATTAGCTAGGAAAATGCACCCATTTTCGTTATTATACACAGGCTATTTACGAAAAATTTCGTGGCGTGAATGATAATATACTCAGGGAAAAAAATTTAGTCACGACACACTTGGGACTCTTTGGGTGTCTCACCATACAATCGTCATCCACTACCAAGCCTGGACAAGGTTCGGATTCCTGTTTACGCTCCACAAGTATGTCGCCCATTGTGGTCTACAGAGATCATCGCCATTTTTGATGCGTAAATTCTTCTAAGATTTTTCCAAACTTAAATGCAAGAACACAAACGTTGTGGCTTGTCGTGTAGATTCCTTTGTGTTTGTAAACCTTTCATTTTCTTAACAATTACTTTGAGCAGTTTGAATAAACGGTAATTTTACACACTTCATAACAAAAGTTGGCGAAAATGTTCGAGGGAAAAGTTTATGCAACGGAAAGCTTACTATAATATTATATCATAACTACTCCAAAAACTTCACTTTTTGTTTGCGTGTTACGATTCTGATAAGCCACTGGGTGTTTTCCGATTTCCTGATATGAATTAAGCATTGCATAAAAATTACAATCGATCCTTCCGATGGAATGACAACTAGCAAGGTGACTGCTTATACTTCGATAGACATATTGTCACGAGCAGTAGTAATTTAAGCATGAGTATGCTTGATTGATTTTGTAATAGACAACCACTCATTTATTTCCCATTTGGAATTTTAAAGGACGATTAAATGGAATATGAATGACAATTGCATGTCTTGAAAGACTTATCACATGCCACAGACAACACGTATCCTCATCGGCATTTCAATCAACAGCAGCGGCATTTTCTTCCGCCCGATCGCAAAACAAAAACAATTCCCCGTGGAACTTTGAAGAAAGGTGTTTGACCTGGGAAATGAACACCGCTTGATTGTGTTCATGCTTTGTTATGCCAAATTGCTAGCTCCGAACAAAAAAAACATGCCGTAAACATTATGTGATGTAAGCAAACGGACTCAAACCTTAAGCCGAGAAATAAATTCAAACTCTTTCAATTTTCATTGAAGAGGCTCAAGTACAATAAAATTGAAAGTGCTCATTTATGCAATCAAACACCGGAAAAGGGGAGTCCAAATCAAAATCGTGAAAGAGAATTTCGTTAACTAATTTTTGCTGCCTATTTTTAACTAGCAGATTACTTTTTGCAGAGTTACAGGAATTACAGTGAGTTGGCACTTATCGTTAGCGCTATCCGCTTCAACTTTTGCCTTTGTTCATTTTTCGTATTGATTTTAATTGACCATGAAAGTACGATTTGATGCTGGTTATCATTCGGCATAAATAAATGCGTGGCAAAAATTGTAAATTGTTTATTAATCCCAAAAACGAAGCGATGCAGTGATGAAAAGGAAGCTGCTCGGCCTTTTTACATGCGGACAGGATAAATCCTTCCGTTTGGATTTGATATAAAAATCATTGCATAATTGTTTATAACCCCAACGGTCTACGCATCGTTCGCTCACACTACACGTCCTGTTTTGCCTGTATTTTTTATACTGGATACGGTATGTTTATAGTCTGAAATGTAAAGAAAAGTAGAACTCGAATTAGACTGCCGAAGGGCTGAAAATGCCTCGAACGAAGTGTTGTTTTCTGCCTTCATTCCTTCACGGTCGCATGTTGAAACATATTTTTTTCCACCTATTATTTGTGGCCACTGGCCATCCAATTCTTGCATCACTTGCTCCACGTTAAATAGAAATAGTATCAAAAGATAGTCATTTCGAAAGGGATGCACTCTGTACGCATACAGGCAACAAGTGTACATATATATGCACCTGCTACACAACTCGCATAGGTGGATTAATAAAACATTCCCTTCAATGATCTCATTAGGTGCCCCGAAGTTGATTTGAAAAAGGAAAGAGAACTCAACGCGTAACATTCCATGTATCCGCTCATTTCCCAGGAGGTATATAAAATCCAAAATAATGAAACCAAAACATTATATAAAAATGAGAGTGAGAGGATATAAGTATTCGGATTCTGTGAGCAACAGCAGCACAAAAGGTTATATATCTCTCGATACGGAATAGGCGCAAACACTCCGCATAGCTTCGACTTTTTCTCTACTTTTTTCAGCATCCTTGGGTTAGCAACAACAACTCGAGTAACTCAACTCAACAGGCAGAGGAGAATAAAAAATATCTTTTAGAAAAGCAAGTAACGCGAAGATGACGCTGCAGGATAAGATATACATATCTACGGTCCTTATAAATGCAATGCAAGTAACACGACCCGTGAAACACACTTGTTCAATTACGTTTTCGTTAAAAAGATACAGGGGAATGCCTACCTGGTCCAATGAAAATCAAAAGAAGGATTAAAGAAAGGGAAAACGTTAGAAAATGTAAGACAAAAGTAATGCCAGAAAGTTTGGTGTTTGGTCTGGTAAAATGATGCTGCTAAAACTCGGGTTGGTTTGGTACGCAAGGATTTTATGTAACGATCATCCGTTTGATCCCTCTCACAATCAGTATAAAGAAAATCATCGTGATCCCCATTTTCCACTTTTCAACTTACACATGCATATACAGAAAGAGAGAGAGAGAGAAACGTTTGATTTCATTATCCATTATCTCATTCCATCTGAAGGAGTTGTGTCTTTTTTTGAAAAGAAGTTTTGGCAAGGTATATGGTTCAATGTAAAGGATATAAACGAAAAAAGTAAATCGAGAATTATGCTACTGTGTAAGAGTAAGAGTGTGCGACGACTTGACTCGATACACTGATTTGATAGTTTCGGTGAGATCATTTTTCCTGAGTAAAAACACACGAGAAAAACACTCTAGAAGATATGCCGCTTTGCAATACTCAAATCAGCCGATACGTACACCAGTCGTAACAAGAAGACCATATATATTTATGGATTGACATTATTTCCTTTCCACACGGTTGACGGTACATTTATATCGCTTTCTTATGAATTTTCACGTGAAAGTTATTTATTTCTCTCTGATTATTGCTACGCTCTTAAGAAAAGCGAACTATAAACAAACACCAATAAAATTTTGAATTGTTTTCTACAGCCATGAAAGAATAACACTTGTTTTCATGTTTTTTACTCAACTTCCCTCTATAAACAGAACAATCCTGCCTCTCCTTCCTCTCCCCATATCCGTTCTTTCCCACGTTTTCTGAGAACTCTGGGAACACATTCGTCGAATCGTAAGCATAGTTGCATCGAAACCTTTGTTGACATTTCGTTCGATTAAAGTTGCTAGACTTGTGAATTTGAGTGATAAAAACTAGAACGACCATTGCCCTGAATTTTTTTCGAGAAAGAATACTTTTGTTGCGAGCACGAATCTAGTGTGAGAATTTATGTACAAAATTATTTATGTAATTGCTTCGCACTCATTCCAATGCGTATATATTTTATGTAGAATTTAGGTTCTGCATGTGCGTACATTTCAGAATAGGTATTGAAATGAAATGTTCCTTCTTCAGTAAAAAATACGGTTTGAAATGTTTGTTGTAATGTTTATTTTAATGGTTGCAGTTAAGGATTAAAAGGTTATCATTATAAACAAGATGTGCATAATAAATTGAGGAAGAAGTGGTTGTGTAATTTCGACTCGTTTGGTTATCCAGCAGAAGAATGAATGTGCTTTTGCCACAGTTCAGAAGATTATTGATTGCGGCATGCATTTGGTCGTTAGTCGCTCTCAAACAAAAACAGCAATCAACAAGATGTATTGAACTATTGAACGCTCTCTTATCTCAAAGCATGTTTCCTCTCTTCCTCTCGCACTCACTTCTTCTGGAATTTTACTTTTGCTTTAATGTTTGCGCATGCGAGATTGTGGGAAAATCTGAAATTCATTTTTTTCATCGAGTGCGACCATCCCAGTCAGAGCCAGCCTTCGAAAATCAAAAATCACTGGCGATGAGCTTCCGAGACGAAATGGGTTCTACTAATGCATTGTCGCGCCATAAAACGTCATGAGAAGCTTATCTGGAGGTGATTGATTTAGCATATATATTGCGTTTTTCTTGCAACTGTTCTTGAAACAATAAAAATATCTAGCAAACTACCAAGAGCTGTATGCCACCATGTCCTGTAAAAATCGTGGTTTCCCATAATTAAATAATTGGAACGACTCAATACAATTTTGTAATTAGAGTTGCGTGTATTTGAAACTGTAACATGGTATACATTCGGTCGGAGGACGGAGGAGGAGAAAGGTTAACTGGTGTGTAGCTGCGAGCTAATCGTAAGTGTTATTGAAAAGTTCACAATGCCACCAACTTTGCCTTTCTTGAATACTGAATGAGTTTATATGTAAACCTTCAGCAGAGTAGGTCCGAATGAGCGAATGACTATATACACTTGCAGTCGTCTGAGATTTTCGTGTCTTGTTCCACTCAACGCTGTTCATTCCTTCTCGTGAGCCAATGTTTCACTACGAAACTAAGGATTTTGCATTTACAGCCCTTTTGTTCGATTCTTGTATTCACAGAATAGCTGTGATGAATATAAATTTGACTTATAGCGTCGTGATCAAAGGACCGAAGCATGGAAATGTGTTACATGATAACCTATGTTTTACGCTGACGCAAATTCAAACAAAATGGTAACAAACGTTTAAAAAAGTTCTTGGAAATAACGCGTAGGGATGACTTAATGAATGGAAAGACGGTACAGAGTTTACAGCGAATCAAGAATTTTGGACGGCTGACAAAGTAAAGTAGACTTTTATTCAAACTCTGCACTAAAGCCTACGTCACACCGGCTAAAGGTATCTGCCTTTCTGATTTCTGCGTATTCCTATAGGTACTTGGCTAATTGTGTGCAAGTAAACATATCGACAGCATTTACTACGTATATAAGAGAGTGGGAGCTGAAATGCGTAGATATTGCCACTTGCCTAAAGCCCTTTAAGCAAGGATTCATTCTGATTTGTAATGGAATTGCCAAACTCATAGAGGTTTCATAGAAAAGGAGAAAACCACTTTTGCTAAAGATGTGCAGATTGGGATGACGAAGGGAGGCGTGGGGCCCAAGTGTGTGGCGTAGTTTGTTGTTTCGCCTTGCCTAGTTCAATAGTTCATGTTTTCTTCAGGTGAAGCTAAGATTTTTCTGATGATGTGATACAAATGACCAGATATGTTGTTGATCATAATTATAATCCAGGCAATCCAAATGTATCTTCATATAATGGAAACATACTTCATTTTCCATCCACTGAATTGAAAATGGTTGCAAATACAAGCAACAGATTTGAGTCAATCCAAGACACAAACATGTGATTTTTTGAGATTAGTCATCATCCTGATCATTTGATATTTTTGCGAGAACTGCCTTGAGCAACACGTAATGAAAATAAAGTACTATCGATGTTTAATTTTTGAGAAAACCAGTTTAACTGGATTCCTCCGGTTCTTGTGGCAAGCATCGAATGATTGGAACAAGAGTGCAAAGTGTATACATACAAAAGTTCTAGGTATTTTTGCTGTACATTTTCTTTAAATTTTACAAGGAACAGGAAATCGGAGAATCGCGTATATTGTGTCACATTGGGAAAACTTACTGTGGTAGTGTGATTGCGTTGTTTAAAAAATCCAGATATGAGGACGAGGTCTGACTGAATTCTTGGATGCCAATTGGTCAATACACGAAGGAAGCATCCTGTCCTGTCTGCTTTTTACATTTACATGCCATTTGTCATTGAAAGCTTCCGTTAAAAATCTGTCGGTTGCAAATCATTGATATGAATACGAATACACGAAAACGCTGAAAATGTGTGTCTGCGGTTATTGCTTTTCCGTCCCTCATGAGTTTTGTGCGTAGAATGTCTCTGGAAATAGCTTAGCCATATATGGTTCGATGAAAAATGTCTTCTACTCTTCTGTATTTCCGTCGAGGTTAACCGCTAAAAAATCAGCAGAAGAAGAACTTCATGGACAGGTTATTGCATTCAACTAGCAGGTTCCATAGAAAAGTGACACTATGTAAAGCAATGGCCTTTTTGTGTGGTTATTGGTTTCTTTTAATACATTCGTGGGCTTTCTTCACTCTTGTAAAACTTCAACCTGGCACGTATCATAACTTATGAAAAATTGTCCGTTTTAAACTTTTTCCTCAATCGACCCTGTGTTAACAAACTTTCTGCTGAGTGAATCATCTCACGGTACAGACGCAGACGCAGTATTATGCTGACTGAGTAGTTTTACGCATTTTACCTCCACGTGTGACAGGTCATTATAGTTTCATGTAACACATTTGTGTGAGCCGAATTAAAAAATACAATTGCTTCCGCGTAGTTTCATAACTAATGGATGATGCAAACTTTATTTACAAAAGAATGTACAAATCATTGAGTGGAGTTCATCAGGTTTATAACACGGTAATAAAGTAGGGACTTCCAGACCGCATATATTGATCAGAAAAGCTAGCTGATCTGACTAATCTAATACAACAGAAGCAAAGTTGATTAGTCTAGTTCAAACAGGTTGAAAATTACTGCAATAATACAAGTACAGACTATTTCTTGGTCGCTTTAATTTTCCTTAAACTTTCACGAGGCATGTTTGCATTATCCTTAATTCAATAAGTTAATAGTACCCTTATAAGTATGTTATACACAAAATCTGCAACGAAATAAAATATATCCTTCCAAGGGTGAAATAGACAGGTCTGCCATTTCATGGAATATTTCTTCGTCTATCCTGACACCGGATTTCATCTTCGGAAAGTTTCTCCTTGAAGGAAACTTGGTAGATGAAGCCAGCTACGAATCCGCCCATCATTGGTCCTGCCCAATAAACTTGGAAAATAATGAAGAAAATTTGATTAACCCTTCATGTCAATTATCCCTATTACTACTTATCTTAGCAAAGAAATGGAGAACGATAACACTGGAATTTGGTACTATATTTAGAAAGTTGCAGCGTCAAAAATATTTTGCAGTATTGCAGCGAGGAGAATATTATGTTTGATAGCATATAATCTGGTGTGTGACTCAATGGAATGAAAACGCATGGCGTGTCCCGCTCTAATAACCATGTTGCACCACTTCTCCTAACTAATGACACCCGTAGCGTCCGAATGTGCAAAAAAATCCCCGAAGTAAATGTCAGGAAGTAGTGAGCATCAAGGTTTCATGTATCGTTGAAGATTTCTACTGCGCTGTCACGGAGCTAATTTTGCTAAGTGAGTGGGAGACATTTGAGCCGTCACTAGATGAGTTGCGTGATTTGTGGGCTTAGAAAAAGCTCTACCTCTACCATTATCGCTGATCAGTCATTCTGGACATGTTCAGTCTGGTGCATCGATTTCCGTAGATAAACCTCCACACACAAGTTTAGAGCTTTAAATTCATTTGAACACATGAAGTCCAATGCCCTACGATGTCTATTTTTTAATGGACATGTCTTCCTCGAATTGTCATTTCATAAATCTCTAAACATGTCTGCATAAACATACCTGTCCAATGTGTCCCACGGACATGTGAACAGTTACACACCTTTTAATTTGTGAATACACCGCCGCAGAATATATATGCCAAAAAAACATGAGTGCAAAATGCAAATAAACGAACATTACATCACCGATAATTTTTAGACGTACCCCAATGATTGTCCCAAATCTTCGTCATAACGGCTGGGCCCAAAGTTCTAGCAGGGTTCATTGAAGATCCTGTGTACTGAATCTGAAAAAGTACGCCATAATATAAATATTCCATACATTCGCGAATGTTTTTAAATATGCTTTGATTACAAAACACATTAGCGAGATGCATAATTTATGTGTTAAAGCAAGCATACACATTCTCGTACTCGTTTGAATTTGCAATTGCAACACATTAACCAATGGTCTGGAAATTTTTCATTCCTCGTAAATGTTTACGAATGTCAGCAAATGCTTTGCATTTCTAGCTAACGATCCTAAAACTTGCTTCTTCATTCCCCAAAAGTCAACAATGTTACTGTGAACATAATTAGGGATTAGTTAGTGACGTTATTGTGACGAGTACATCGGAATTAATGTCATTTTGTATAAAACATGCATCCCAGAAAAATGCGCTACATCCGGAACTAGAGAAAAGTGTAAATATAGAGTAATTCGTTTCGCATTACAATGTACCATCAGAAAGTACAAATGTGCATAACTTCAGGATGCGTTTTAGAACGGTTGAAGGTAGCATATGTAATGTATTAGTTTAGGGAATCGGAGGAGTCAATGGTAAAAATAAAAAACATGCGTCACTGTCAGTACGCATCCAGCGTGAGGTACTACCACTGCCAGAACAAACATAAGCAAAAGCACGTGTGCGTTTGAAAACTTTCCATTCGAGTTGACTTACAGCCATCAGATGACACACAGTAATAGACAATCCAATAGCCAACGGAGCGGATCCTATTTTCATAAAACAAAAATGATGGTAATAAACCTTCGGATTTAATATAACAAATTCTCGCTATCTCTTCCAATGCATTTCACAAAAATGCTGAGGGTGGCTTTTTGTTCGTCGAATTTTATTCCTTATGCCATCGCCAATCATCAGCATGATCAGCAGACTTTTTTCGGAAACAGCTTTAAAGTAGCAGAAAAATTATCATCAACCACCCTACAAGAATTAAATACTCTATTTTACCTTTAACATCTTTTCTTAAGTCGTCGCATACACCGCACACGGTTAGGACGAGGACGAAAGTGATTACGGCTTCTAAAAATAATCCCTGGATTACATCCATTTTCTTGCTTACGAGTGTCATCCCAAGATTCCCCTGTATCTCGTCTGGGGTCACTGCCTTCACTCAGACACGGAAACACGCGAGGAAGAAGAAAAGAATGGAGAAGATTAGTTGTCTCAGATTAAAATCCTATTGTGCATATATGCATCTATATTATATCATCAATGAAATTCAAGAGCAACATATAGTCTACATACTTACGTTAGTATATATTTTTCAAGTCGTGAGTTTCATGAGTCGCAGCTCTCTCTGGGTGCGAGTGTGCGAATATGGGAATATGTGCTTGAACTGTTTGTCATGTATTCTATTACCTTTATACAATGGGTTAAGTTGCACTTATTGTGCGTGCTTTTTTGTCATACAGTTACGTGGAGAATGGGAATTTATTATTGCGAGAGGGGTGACTCGCATTCGCATATACATACGCCGTGGCAGAAGAGTTGACTCTAATGACTATTACGTGCATAGATGAAATAGATTTTTGCTCGGATGAATATTATGTCAAGACACTTTGATTCTGATAGAATCATTGCTCAGTCCATCATCATTATTGCCACTCGAAAAATTGTGCTGAGTAAAATATTGTCTGAAATTGGGTATGAGGATCTTGAGATTCAACACTCGAGAGGAGAAGAATGTGTGAAGGTATGTAGAGTGGAAGAGTTGAGTAAACTAAAACTTATACTTATTGTTGCTTTATACGCTTAAGGAAGTTCCTGATGTTTTTCATGATTCTCACATTCTTCAAGCCTTTCATGGACATCGTGGAGAAGGTCAAGTGCCAGTCAATGACTCACTTGCCTTTTTACTAAAAGCATCTTCATCTCCATAATGTATGAGGAAAATTATAATTTCAAACGTGACCGATTTCAAGGAAACTATATTATTGAACGATTTCAATTTAAATGGTCATGTCGATGCTAAACCTTGCCCGAAATCGGCTTTTCTGGATACTACATCATTCTAAATTTCGAATGCCATGAAAATAATTGAAGATGACTTGAAATGATTTTGGGTCAACCATAGGGAGATCTTACAGATTTGAGATAAAGTAAAATTTATATATTTATAATACCTGAAGTATAGCTGCTCCGCATATAGCACCCAGACATTGTGCAATGATGTAGAAGGCTGCTTTCAAGATGCTACATTGCCCAGCTGCCAAGAGCCCAATGGAAACGGCCGGATTTAAATGGGCTCCGGAGACATGTCCCAATGCCTGTAAACAGCGGAACAAACATAAGCCCACGCGTTTTCAGAGGAAACCCAAATTAGCAATTAGGAGAGGAATTTCGTGAATGCTCGTAATAAATACGAAGATAAATTTCGCTCAACTCATGACATTCGTGAAAATGTCGACAAGCTGTGAAATAAGTGGCCAAAAGAGTTGTACATCTTTAAGATGTTTTACTAATCTTGCCACACAATCTGGGTGGTGACATTTTGCGTATGTTAATATCTCATAATGACTGGGAAACACAATACAACTCTATCCAGTGTTTGCATGTCTGTAAAACATTGTCGTTTCGTTACACAGTTTCCATCCATCGACAATGAATACAAGTTCGAAGGTTATTCTCATCCCTTCTTTACAGACATGTTGTTTCTTATAATATCTTAACAACTAACAATTTCGCAAGTTACTCAACATCGGTGGTATTGGCTCTCACGAAGTGTAATGTTTTATATGAATTTTTGAGAAATAAACAGAATGACGCTTTGCATTGCTTTTCCTTTGAATGTCAAGAAATAATTATCAAATTCACAAATTTTGTTTGTCTTACTTGAGCGATTGTCGCCACCGCTATTCCAAATGCCAGAGCGATCTGAACTTGTGTAGGTTGGTAAGACGAACTCCACCCTGACAAACATGCTCCACATCCAATAAAAATGAGCAGCGCTGTCCCGACAAATTCCGCCATAAGCATTCTCCACAGCTTCTTATTTCCGCACACATCCCGAATCCCAACTACATTTTTCAACGAAGCGTTTGCGTCACTCATTTTTCTGCCCCAATGGGAACTTGAGTACTCAGCACCACCTCCACCAGCAGACGCACCCCCACCACCACCTACAGGACGTTTAATTTGATCACTTTGATCTGCTTGGTGGTAAATTGGTTGCTCACTATCATCATAATAATCTGAAGGTGGTGCCATAATTTTTACAGGTAACTGTGAATCAGAATCAAGAGGTTTGAACGTGTGTTTACTTCGTGCTAGTCCTCCTCCGAATCCCTCTAGACCATCCTCGGCTGACTTTGATTTCCCCTTCGTTTCTGACAAGGGCAAAGTGCCCTGGTCATAATTTCCTTCGCCTGGAGGAGGTATCTGATATCCTTCACCCTTTTTGCCCTCTACCCCATTTCTCGCCTCGTACTCTGGATTGCGGTTCGACATGCCGGTTCCAAAATGTAACATGGGTATTTCTTCGCAAAAAACTCTAATGTAACCTGATAAAATGAATTCAAATGTTAGGAGTAATGGAGATTCTCAATTGGTGAGTTTATCTAGGGAAATCGCAAAGCACTGAAAAATGGACATGTGTTCTATTCTCAACTTCGCTTGCGGAACTGTGATTTTGGTTTCAATTTCAATATCCAAATTAAATGTTCTAATAAAATTCCTGGAAGTCTACCTCTTTTGTTATTCAAAACATTAAATGTAACATTTTTGAGAAAACTAAATTCTGAGAACTTCTCAAAGTTGACAAGGAAAAAGGAGCAGACTCATTGTTTTTGAAGATAACAATAAGACAGGCGCATTAATTAATATATGCGGAAGTTTATATTTTAATTAACAGAGACAAGAAGAGTGCATTCCGTTCAGACAATGGTAACTTGTAATAAATATGCATTACAAGAACTTAGTGGGATTCGGAGACGACTTGATCGATTCTTTAAACCAAACCACGGAAAAATTACGCACTAAAGAAATTTAAAGTATTTAAGAAATGTTTGGGATGAAACAACTTTTTTGGTAAAAGGGTGGCATGCTACTGACACGAGCATGAATTTTTAACATGCTCTCTAAAAATCGTAATTAGTCTCTGTTGAACTGTAAAAATTATGTGACTCTTCAAAACTAACTGTGAACCGTTTATAAACTGATAATTATTGCTATTTCTGCCTTGCATGTGGTGATCATTATGGAGAGCTAAGATTTTGTTGGAGGTAATATGAATGAAAGCTTTAAAAATTACCTTGCTTCGACTTCAGTGAAGTCCTCATGAAAGAACTGCACCGGTGAATGTCTGAATGTGAATAGCAAGGTAACAATGAAAAGCTGTTTTAGTGAAGGATTTCTGGCAACATGTCGCACAGAAATGGGCAGAAAATGTTTGGAAGCAGCAGATGCCCAGCATTTTCTGGGATGATGATTATCGTGTCATTGGGAAATTAACAAAAAAAATCAACACAGGAATACATCATAAATATTAATTATTTCCAACTTGACGAAATGGAATGGATAATGCCAATAATTGCCATGTTTTATTCAAATACACCATTTAAATTAATTCAATGACATTTTAGATTCACGGAGCTGTGAATACATGAATTTCTCGCTGTGGCAAATACAGAAATCTAAACTCTGGCTGGACTGCCAGCAGACCATTTCTACAAACTACAAATGTTGGTTTAAATTATTGGAACGAGTGACATCGAATTCATCTGAATTCATAGGGGCCATTTTTAGTTGCTCGTAAACATTTATGTTCCCCCATGAGAATGATTATAGCGTACTTTTTATGAGGTGTCTTTGGGGAGCTGAGAGCTAATATTACATCTCAGGATGTTAGTTATGTAATCAGGAAGCATGCAACTATGCAAATGATAAATTATCTTCTTAAACGTGACCAAAACAAAATAGAAAAACTCACTGAATTCTGCTTTTGAGGTCTCAGTTTTCGAACGAGCATTCTATATTTATAGCGCATAGCTCAAATCATAATTGTTAAATTTGATTTGAAGGTCTCAAGAGTTTAGGTTGGGGGAAATGGAACGATAAGCGTTAAAATTTGAACAAATTATTCGAATTTCTAGAAAATACAATAATGTGGCTTCAAGCAAACCTTACAGTAAATTAGGCCAAGTAGTATATAGTTTTTTAGTACACTAAATATTTCACTAGCTTTTATATGGTCTATTACATTCCTACGTACCTAGTTTGGGATGCACCTTGCTTTTGCGCTTCTTCTATGAATTCCTTTTAATTACAACCACGGTTTTTGCTCTTCACCTTTTGCGATATATAAATCATTTCTATGTAAGTGGCAGTATAGATCATATTTCATACAAACCCATTATAGATTAAGGGTTCGTTAATTGCAAATCTTAAACGTATCTAAAAGGACTTCGAATGTGCAAAAATGCGTAGTTGCACACATTGTTACCGATTATTTATTTCTAGATACTCTATATATAACCCATCATCAAGTGATGAAAGCAAGCAAATCGCAACATTTTGAGGTGAACTATACTGTATTCGTTAATTAAAAGACGGAAATACGGACAGTGAACCCTGCAATTCAGCATAAGAGCTAAAAAACAAATACAAAATCTAACGGTAGAGAACTCATGAGATACACATACCAAACCAAACCAGGAATCAGTGATGTTCATATGTGTAATTTTCCCAAGCATTCTTGATCCACATCCGATAAAGACAAGTTTCATTTTGATGACTGGAAAAGTGCGAGGAGGAGGTGAGAATAAAGTGTATAGCGGTGAAGGTAAAGTAGTTACGATTAGCACCTCAAAGAATGTGTCTATCAACATTTTTGCTAATTCGAACCCGTGAGGTTCAACTAGCTTTTACTTGTGATGCGAACATAAAAACATTCTCGCTATTTTTGTTTTTTAAGAAGTTCAAGTTGTGAGAGTGACAGTACTAGACACAAGCACAGTATGAGATAATAAAATAAAAAGTACTTTTACGAAGGCTTTCTTATGATCATTCAACCGCAGCAGCACATAATCTCGAATGCTGCACCGGTTCCTGGCTTAAATGATATACCAGTTTACCTGAGAATTTTCATCTGAACTAAAAATGCGTTGAAAACGTTCCCTTTTGCTGCTCTTGCTCTCATTGTTGTTACAAACGAGTTGAGCAAAGGCCATGTAAATTTTATGAGCAGGAGTCAGCAAAATGCAGCTCCAAACTTCAATACAATGGATCCTAATTGTGTTAGCAGTTCAGGTGTCAAATTCGATTTCATCAGTTAACGATCCAGTTACAGGGTCATCCTCAAAAAGTACAAATAGTTTTGCATCCGCATTTCGTAAGTTTTTTGCTTACTCAAATATATCCAAATCCTATCTCAGTTAAAGGTATATTCGAAATCATGTTGCATTTTAATAACCGAGAAAATGTATTATTTTCCCGAAAAAGATACCCACCGAGTGATCAGAAAATTTTCTCACCGATTTTCACTTCCACGTCCGAGGCTGCCTACATTGCCAAGGCCCAGCTTCCCCTTTCCAGTATTTAGCAGGAGCGACAAAGGAGATACGGATAACTTACATCCTTCTGGCAGAGAACGCCGCAGAAAGAAAGGGAAATCTCCTTCAGCAGATACTCCGGGGGACAGAACCTTGTTAAGTACTGTACATTTTCAATTTTTATGAAATCGATGATTTTCATAAATGCAATATATGAATATCTTAATATAATATTTAACAATAATTTCATTGTGTATCATAGCCAAAGCGATTATCGCAAAGAAGGCCATTATCTTAGCAAAATTGGCGAAGAAAAAGAAGGCGAAGAAGTGGAGAAAGAAATTGGCGGTTGCAGGACTAGCCGCATATGGACTGAATAAAATTGTGAATAAAGGCGCATTTACAATAAAAACGCCAAAAGTGAAGCTCACAGTTGGGGCACCATCATCGAAGGAGGAAGACGAAGAGGCAGAAGATATAGATGATATTATGGATGAGGATGAGGATGATTTGGATAGTGACCTTGATTCGAGTAGCGAAAGCGAGAGTAACACTTCATCCCCATCTCCAAATAAGATACAACAACAATCCCAGTCTCAGGTGCAGAATAATACGCCAACTCCTCAGCACCTGATGCCACAATCAGATCAAAGTTCCAGTTCCAAGAAAAAAGGCAAGAAGAAGAAGAAAAAGGCCAAGAAAAAGAAATCAAAATATCCACGCCCAGTGGATCTCGGAGTGAAAGCAAATTTATACAAAAAGTTTGACGACTTGACGAAGCAGGCCCAAAACAAGCTCTCTTCGTATATTCAGGTCGATATTGACTTTATTGGACGCTCTGCACTTGATGACATGATTCAACCGGGCAGATTTCTTTCAAGAACTGCTCAAGTTTCGGATGATGAAAGTTATGAGGTGGTACCTGATATCCAGGTACCAGGAAATTTTATACCTTCGTGGAGTACCCCTGTTTGGAACAGACAGTATCCAGAGAGAAAAACTAAGAGTGGAGCATCCTTACTCAAACCTGTGTATGTTCTATTCTCGAAATCGCCTGGTCTGATACCGAAAATTGATTAACGGATTGGAGAAAGCAATGGGGTGGGGAGGAACCTGAAGACTTTCCCAGAGCCCCTACGTTTCTCGAGTGCGTATGATCCATTAATTATTGTATGAAAATGCCATGAAAATTATAGATGATAATAAAGCATTACTTGAACATATCTTTCGTATTAGTAAATTGTGGGAGTGTTTCATTTTTAATTTTATTTTGCAAGAGTATACAATGTGTTTGGATATAAAGTGGAATTATACGATCGAATCAGAGAAACTACATGTATTAAATGGTAGTGTAAGAGCGTCTTTGTACCATGTTGCTTGAGCATTTGTGAGGAAACATGACCCCTGCCAGCATTCTTTCCGCTAGGGACTGGAGATCACTGAAGCATGGAGAGAGGGTACTTAATATCAAGTAGAGGAAGAAGCAGATTCCAGCCAACCACCATGAAACGAAGACCAGCATCAACAGCCAGAAGACGAAGTTCACGACTTCACGGAGTTTCTGTGAGAAGCCCATGTCTAACGATGTACTGCAAAATTTCAATTAAACTTTCTTACTCTTGAATTATTAAAAAAATTATTTCAATGATACAATTAATTTGCTTACCACAAATAATTTTCAAATACGCACTTAGTTTGTTGCTTCTTGTATGAATTTTAATTTGGAAGCGTCCAGAGAAACACCTTAGTCTTGATTGAATAATGCGTGTGAGTGGGGAATTGAGATTGCAGAATTCAGTTTAACACAATACTAATGACTCACGGTCATGCGTTATTTGTGAAGTTCAGCACGGGCTCTGAACTCTTTTGTCAATGATATGCACGACAACAAAAATACAAGCTTATCTAAAAGCTGATCAAATGCAAGCGTATAATGTTATATCCAAAATCCAAATGCGTTTTGTCTGGAAAACAAACACTAAATGCTGGAAAATGCCAATTGAATGCACAGGAAAACAAGCTCAGTATCAGTATACATATGTTGATTCATTGCGATCTTCATATCATTTTAATAAAATGTCATAATACGTATTGATCACATCTTCAACACAAATACCAACACTACAAACTAATCCTCACTACTATGTTTAGTACTAGCACTGTAGCATAATAAATATGCCCATGTATAAAATCCAGTTCACAGATGAGATATCACCCACATAATGATTTCTCTAAATGTTCTGGTTCCAGACTCAATAAATCCTTTGGGTAAGCATTCTTTGGGTCACCAACAGCATCATAAACTTGCTTGTAAATAGCAACCATAATACGAAAACTTTGTTTCTGAATAGCAGTCTTTGTTGAAAGGTCTATAACGTGTAGGATTTGTGGCAGCAAGACAGAATCTGGATTGTGAATCAAACTGTCCAGCTTATTCTGAAATGAAAACATTGAAAACAGAAATTAATATTTTTCGTCTGATAAATTGTCACAAAAAGTCGCTTCGTACTATTTTTACCATAAAAATCTTCAATGAAGCTGCGTCCATTCCAGGTACACTGGACAATGGGTCATCTATATTTTCATGTAAAATAGAATATATATGCCCGATCCCTAAGCTAGCCACTAGCCAGCTACTTTGTTCTGATGATAAGCGATCAATTTGCATATCGATTTGACCCTTCAGTGATCGTCTCAATGGTTCTGTAGTTGGATATTTCTCCAGGAATAAAGTTACTTGATTGAGGCAGTTGCATAAATATACGCCCACGTCCGGTGAGCCTAATCGATTGGCCACATCATTAACCTGTGTGACTAATGGAGGAATCACAAGCTGGATTAGGATGTCAACTTGCTGAGGAGATATGTCCGTGGTGTCTCGTAGTATTTCATCCAAAACCGTAAGGAGTGCTTGGATGCTTGATGATGGAGTTAAGTCTGGTCCTGGAGGCTTATACTCCCCTAATTCAGCTTGAACCTGAGTACATACACAAAATCCATGAGTATTTGCTTGGGATTGTTTGTGTACAATGAATATTAATCCATTAATCGTGAGATTTTAGAGACTGCATAGCAATCCGGTCTAATTTACCTGACATTTCAATTGATTCATAAATGTTTGATGACAAAGAGTCTGCAGTTCACGAAGCGTAACTAATAGGTTGCTTCCGGGTAGAGCCTGCAGAACATATCATAAAATGCTTTTAACCTAATAATTACAAACAGCGTAACTAACAAGTAAGAAAGATGATTCCAGAATCAGATTCATTAATAACCTGCTCAAGGGTTTCCACATAGAACTGAATTCGAGTATCGATCCGGTTCATAACTGAACAATACAGACCCGATAAAATAGTTTGTTCCATTCGTACATTTAGTGGTCGGCAAACACCGTCAATGATGGTAGCCAATGCGTTAGAAATTTTATCACTGAGATCTGCGGATTAAAAATAGCAAATTTTATCCTAGGATAGTACGTATTAATAACTTGTGAATCAAAACAGCATAAAGATGGAAAATATTACTGATTACTCAACACGTTACCGATTTTATTGCACTTTTTCAACAGAATCGTCAAATTTTCCCTTTCACTTGGAATAGCCTGATGAATCCATGCAAGCATATCTCCAATATATCTCGCAGGGTCTGCACTACCAATTAATTCAATCCCCTTAATATTGCCAACTCCTGTGAGAGCATCTATGAAACTCCTTACAACAAGCGACCGACGATGTGTGCAATACTCATCAAGAACATACCTAGATGAATAAAAAATTAGTTATAAATAATTCCCACAAGAATATCCCACGATTCCCACGTTTCAAAATGGATATCGGATGGATTGATTTAACGAACTTTAAAAGCATAGGTCGAATTTGAAGATACGACAAAGATTTGCTCAGGACCTCAGAGAGCTCTGGATTTTCTACATTTTTACAATGTATCTGCGCCCATCGATATATTTTTTCCAGTGCAGTTTCCTATAATGCAGATAAGCCATGGACATGGATTAAACTGCAAAAGTAAAACCAAACTCGGTCTTGCCACTCGCGTATCTTACCTGAAACAGTCCCATTTGATCCATGATTTCAACAGCAGTTGTTTGATGTCCAACTTTTAGCAAGATTGCAACATTTGACTGAATTCTTTGGATTTTTTCGAATACCTAAACAAGAAAAGTAAACTCCGGTTCAGTGTGAATTACTAAATAGTTTCAAAAGCATTTTACACAACCTGAACAACCTACCTCAAAAAACTCTTCGCTCAACAACCCTCCACTACTATTGTCCCCACTCCGAAGTATCCTCAAGTCGTCAGCATTTAACTGGAACGCATTTAGATACGCTTGTGCAATATCTCTTTCCCCAATTAACTTTCGCCTCTCCGATTCCAGTTTAGAAATTTCATCGATAAGATTTCTCGAATTTTGCTTGCTCATCCACAAATTATTTGCCATGCTTCCACAGATTTTATTTAGCTCTCCAAGTTCCGAATGCAGAGTTCCCACCGAATCCTTCACTTCTTGAAAGTCCGATAAAAATTTCCGGTAAGATACTATCCGCTGCTTTTGTATCAATGTTTTCAAATCCGGACCATGCGTTTTACGACTTTTTGGAGGTATCACCAATTCATCCTCCGGAGCTACTTTTGACAGCTCGTCTAATCCATCCAGTAGTTTCTGTAGAAGAAAACCCAGAAAAAAATGTATTTCCAATTTTCTTAGAAATATATTTCTCAACTTCTCATCATCGAGCTTTTACTTTTCACAGTGGACGCTGAAAATACAACACCTCCACATCCATCATTTTATTATGCATTACACATTAAACACGATATTTACGTAATTACCTGATCTGAGGCGACACGAAGTTCCAGCACACCCAACACAGACAGTTGCAGGTCAGATTTTCCGTCTGATTTCGACTTTTCCATTGTCCCTTTTTCAGGAAACTGGGTTTCACATCAAAATTACTTAAATGTACAAATTAAATTATGTACTATCGGTTAACTATAATTGACCGGCAGAATGTTAACGTCGGCAGAGTGCAGATAGAGCGCAATCACATAAACAAATCCATTTGACAGCTGTTGTGCCGTGGTTCTCCGTCTCACAGAATGCATACAGCCACAATACAAGAGAACTCGCGATCAGCTCACTCATCTCCTTCACACAAAACCAGCTCTCAGAACATTTGTGGACACGTGTGTGATTTCTCGCGATCTTCACTGTGAAACGCTCAAAAATGTGAAATGTGCGTATATGTCGATATGCCTAAAATTTCAAAGGTAAGGGCGAGATATTTAATTTTACTTTTAGAATTACCAGATGTCATAAAATTACATACATGGGAAGTTGAACCCAACTGGGACATCGCAGTATGAAGTATGAAATATGATGCTACTTTACTCCATTATTAACCTGCATTACTTTTTACCCACAACCATGCAATCACCGCAAACATATTCTTCCACAAGAAATCGTTATAATTAACATAATTTTTTCATCTATTCGTGTATTCGTCACCCGTCACCTCAAGACGCCTTTGTACAACCTTAAACGCAATAGTACGGGCGACGCATGCATATGCAATCCATTTCAGTGTGCAATTTATCGGTGCTTTCTCTTATAGTTTCGACCTCGACGCACATGCAATTTCACCGAATAAACAGAATGTATGTGCATGTGTCTTCTACTTTTGTAAATAAGTATGTTGTTGTTGATGCTAAGATTCTTGTGGTGTGTTTAGTAGTTTTCGGGTTGTATTTGTATTACATACATGTATGATCATATGGGATAAAAATAGAATGAAAGTGAAAACAAGCGCAATTTCTCGTGCATTTGTGCACAAATGTGCACATCGTCATTTCATGTAAATCGCAGTCACAGACTGAGAATAGAGTGAGTAACCAAATTGAGTAAAAAGCGCAAATATTTTACCAGTTGTACTCTTCTTATAATTTACTTAAGTGAATCACAATTAGATGGTTTGAGAGTTGACTAAAATTGTGCTACATTTAAGGGTGGAATGTTCGTGGCGTTCGTAAAACTGTCAATGCCTGTAATATAGTGGCTGAAGTTCCGTCTGTGACGACTTCTTTTCGCATAAAGTGACGCGTGATTTTTTTGCTAAAGATTGTGTGTGATATTTTGTCCAGGATGAAGTTTTTATCTTCGTCGCCCATTTTCCATACCACTTCCGATGAATGTAAAAGTTTAGAATTGGTAAGGTAGAAGATTACATATATGCAAAAAGAGATATAATAATCGGTGCGTGTATACATACAAACGACCTTTATATGTTTCTTGTGATTTTGTGAATGTGCAGAAACTAAATGAATTACAAAGGCAACTAGATGAACAGAGCAAAGAAATATTTGATCTGAGATGGGAACTGTCGAACTTAAAGCATAGCTTGGATGCAGAAGAGGTGAATCTTTAAGCAAATTCCTAGGGGAAAAGTCTTGAATTTTCATGCAAGCTTTTGATGATTTTATCTTTGATTTTATATACAGAACTCTGGAATCCAGCATGCCCTGCTAAATGATGTGGTGAGGAGCACATTTTACTAAAACATTTTTATTCAAATGTGAAACTGTAAATGATAACGCTTTGGTTGCTTATTCTGACGGATTACGAATACCATTTTTAAGATTATGCCATGTTATGTATTGTGCTTAGGTACTTCGCAATCTTGTATACTTCATGAGTGCAAGGGATCTCGTGAATTGCCGTTTGGTATGTCGCAAGTGGAACACCGCCATTTTACCTCGATTTCGGAAAGAATTTTCCTTTCATTTTAGGCAGCAGTACGGCTGGCTCCTCATATACCTTCTCATCTATGCTGTTTTATTGATGCCGAGAGTTTTGTTTGGTAGCACTAGCAGTAAGCAGTGATGTGCTACCAATGTAAGCAACCCAATTTTTCAACGCAAATCGAGAGGTGGTAGTATTTATTTTCTCAATGCCTAAATGTAGCCCAGTTATTGATAAAAAGGGTTCCCCCGTGCATGAGCAAGTCCAATGCATATGATGTGCCCAGCCCAATCTGACGTAAATAATGTATTGTCATTTGTACTTTGAATAAAAAATTACAATTGAATATCGGAAGTAAAAGTAGTACAACTATAGGCTATATGATGTGGTAGGTTTCTGCTCTGATCGTTGGACGTTGGACGAATGTATTGCAGCGGATCTTCAGAACCTTGACAGGCCCAAGCCCCAAATCTTAAATTCATTCAATGAGTAAACATTTGCATTACGTGCCAAATACCTTGATACCTTCTTAATACCCGGAAATGCACATCAGGAAACTAGAAGTGACTCATTATGCAACTATTTTCACTTTATATTATTCTCATCCATGAAAGTATGCCACTTCATGTTCCTCGGCCCTCTGCTTGCTCTATAGCATTCAGAGGCACATGAAATACATACACATACACAACACATGCCACTTCATAGCAGTGACGTGGTTGTGAAACATTCCCATTATGTCCTGTGATATCTTTATCATAATTTCCATAAAATAAAAAAAATACGTGTTGATATAATATACACCAGTTTATTCGCGAATCTATATATGTCTAATCGTAAGTTGTGTGATTGCGATAACTAATATTTTATGGCATTAATTTTTTGTCAATTTTGATGAAAGTTTTACTGATTTTGACCCGCTTTGCTGAATTTCTTCTCGCCACTTTTCTTCTAGTTTTATAAATGACCCTCCGTTATTCTGTCAAAAATATTCAAAATGAAACTTGTAATTTTAGAGCTTTCCGAGATATAATTCACAGACAAAAAATACAAATACCTTCTGCAATCTCCGACTTAAATATCCCAGCCTAAACCCGGAGGACCCCCCAGGATCAATTGCCACTCTTTGCGCTAACAACATTTCCAAATCGCTCATTAGCTTCTCCTCTCGCTCTCTCTGCATGTCCTGATTATATCTCGTGGTGTACTCGGGGTTCCAACTCCAACAGTCTGAAAGGCCCGAATACCTCGGATTGAGGAATATATTTTCATCCGTCTTTGGGAACAGTTCTTCATTGTCGCTGAACGAGTTGGACTCTGTCGAGCTCGACTCCGTGTGGAGCATCATGCGCCTTCGCGTTTGCACATCGTGCAGCCCAAACATGGACGATCCTGTCATTCTTTGGCTGAGAACATTCGCAGTGGACGCGGTAGACGGCGACTTTTGTGGAGTGAGATCGATCAGATTGGTCCAGTCCAGGGTGCTGCTCCTCTCCGCCAAAGTGGGAGACACAATAATTAAATCTTTGAATGCTGTTATTAGCTTCAACGCAGGATCATCTTCGGCGTAATGGCTTAAAGTGTGCACTTTAAATTCACATCCCTAAACCAAAAATTAAATATAATTGTGCCATTTTTATTTTTGGTGGTACTTTTTTACAATAATTTTACCGTTGAACTCGGAAAAGGGTGAAATTGATAACTTGGCTGCTTGCAACACGGATAAGTTCCGTAAGGACACACAATTGTGTCAGACACCGAGTCATT
>JAQFZW010000387.1:0-64763 GCA_034687055.1 Heteromurus nitidus
CCACTACATCCCAACCATATGGATATGCCTGAAGGAGTTGTTGTGGATAAATTCTACAAATTACAAGGTTTAGCGGTGCCCAAAATCCCCGGAGTTTTTTCCATTAAGTTTGAGTGAGCTTTATAATCATCAATTGTTTAGTTCTTATTTAGTCTAATCGATTTATGTACACAAAAGTATCATCTAAATATGAAATGCAAGTAGACTCTAAAATATATGTCCACACATGATTTTAATTTCTCTTCGATATCATGCTTATTTTCATCGGCGGACATTGCTCACGCCGTTCATTATGGAGTTTATTTTGCTCATAACTATTCCTAAAATCATCAATAATGTTACATTATAAGATTGAAATGGGATGAAAACATTTTCATGATCTATCATGTCATTTCTATATAATTCCTCCACCACTATGCAAATCATCAAAACATAACCAAACAAACTCGAGAACCTGACGTAGCACACATTTTATCTTCGTGTTGACGATGCAAATTCCTCGTGAGTTTACCCACAAATAATGGGACGTCATGAATGTCATGAGTGGCGGACTTGAGAGTCAAGATGGTTATTGAAATCAGCAGAAATCAAAATATAAACATCCTATAAAATAGTGGCACACGACGGGATACAACACAAATTTACTGATAACGTGATATGCTAAAATGAGAAAAGGTTATCAGTTTTTATCAACGGCTTTTTGCCACCGCTGTCACAGCGGAGCTGTGACAGCGGTGGCAAAAAGCCTCTCATCAAGTGTGTTAAACACATTGAGAGTAAAAATGTTCATTTCTCTGTTTGGATTGTATGTTGTATATTTATGGTGTGAGCAATCGTCTATAAAACATACATTCCCAATGGGAAGCGATAAGGAAGAAGGGGAGCTGGTGGAGCGCACACAAAATTTCGAATTGGATCCTTGCCGTTTGATGTTGCATTATTAAATGATTGAGAGTGTGTGATGTGTGAGCGAGTGAACTGCTCTTGTTTTGCTGTGGTTCCCTTCCAGAATGATTCCAGCAGAACGGAGTGGTTTGTTTATACGAGAATATGTATATACGTCTCTCTCTCGCATATAGCCTCAATTTTTGGGTGTGAGTATTTACTTAAAAGCTTAATGGAGCGCTAGCAATAATCTGCTATCTCCCCTGCTATCTACCACACTTTTCCTTGTACCCTTTTGACGAGAGAGAGAAATGCTTGCGATTAGGATATAAAAGAGTACACAGACAGACGAGACGACTATGTGCATTGCTAAAAGTAATTGCAATCATCACGATATTGCCACTATATTAGATGAAAAAATTTATACAGCTCACAAACTGTGGCCATGTTTTGAACAGATTACGTGTATAAGGACATATACATAAGTTCAAGTTGTTACGATGTCATGTTCCAAAGTGCTACTACTTTTAATGCTTCCTATTCATACATTAGCCGCCATATATATAATGCACACAAGGAAGAAATGTGTACGCACATATTTGTCGACATCTGAGAGCTATGGTGAGGCGAGGCTTTCCCTTTAGCCAGGTACCAATTGTTCATTCAATAACTATTCATCTGCACCCCCTAATAACAATAATAATCACGACTAAAAACTATGGTTAAATTACGGGATTACGCTCTAATTCTAACAATTAGTTCATAAAGGAGCTGACAATGGGATTTTTTGAGAAGTGTATGTGTACCAACCAACCAGGATTAGTAATCACCAAAAAGCATACAGACCCAAATTGCTCAAAAGTTGTGTAATACTGGTGTGGTGTCAATTACCTTCGTTTAACTGCAGAATTGTGCCTGTTCGCTCTTACATTACTACCGTTTTGCATCGCCACCGTTTATTAGGACACTTGTTAAACGTTCCACGTGTATTGTTTTTAATCAGGGCACAATTACGCATGGAATTTATGACGTTCGTTTGGACTTGACAATTTTTACTGTCATATCTACCTTCTTGTAGATTGATTACGTTTAAGCTGAGGCATGGTATTGTGACAAAACAGAAGTATATTCGTTTGTAATAATTTTCTAATTCTATCATCAACCATGACTATGACATTGGAGGTATATATATTGCCTTTTCCCCAATAGTATAATGTTTGGATAGAAACATAAGTTTGTAATGAAATCCACCTGAATAAAAAACAATTTACCTCGCATTTGGATCACCTACCTACCCCCTCATAAAATTTTCAGCACACCTCTCCTCTCTGTCTTTATGAGCTTGTTTTACTCCATAAAATTCCATACATTAGATGAAAAAATTGTATACAATAAAGGTTTTCAACAACTGGTCAAAAATGAAAATGATGATGATTCAGAAAATATCAAGTTGATAATTTCCCACAAAAAGTCAGAGCGTAACCATTGCTCAGGCTAAAGAACCTGCAATATTTGACGAGGTTGCAATGTGGGTGTTTTTTCATCGTTTTTTATCCAGTCACATAAACAGTTTTTTTCGAACAGGGACTGACTGTTGACTGAATGACTAAACGAAACTTAAGTGAGTCCATTAAATCAAATAGGGTAAAAGATTATATGGACATGAAGATGTAATCTCTGGCTTTTTTTCTCTCTCTCTTTTCTCTTTGGGCCGAACAACGGAAACAACGATTGCTTGGGCTTTTAGTAAGCCTTATGGGCAATTCCTTATAAAGAGAGCAACAGCAACACACACACACGCTGTCTTATTTGTATATACACTACGAACGGATTGTATATAGAGAAAAAAAAGTAAATTCTCTTTGGCTGAGAGTGGCTTCCCACAGTTTGGCATTTATTATTGCCATTTATAAAATGAATTGTGGATGAGATGTGACCGCCCTATGCATGTTTGAGGTCGATGGTTTTGAGTATTTCGTGGATGGATGAGGGTCACTTAATCTTCATATATTTTTTCCGAATGTAGTACTACAATAGTAGTTGTAAAAGCATATGTATCTATAATTTCTTGTCTTTCTTTATGAATTCTGGCGTTCTTCTTAAAATTCATATCTTCAAATGGTATGCATTGCATATGCTAAATGTATAAATGCTCCTTGTGATGAATAAGTTAATAGTGACAAGGATTTAACATTCTTTTTCAAAAAGTACCCCTTCGAAGAAAAAATACAAGTTTGGCCATACCATTTGGGAAAATATTCTAATGAAAGAATGCTTATGAGCTAGCAAAGTTTCCTTGAATCTAATACGAGAAAAAAACCTGATTCGGGCCGTGGAACTTATCGGAATTGTTGTACACAGGCAGTTTGACGTTGGTACATGCCTGCGTCATGTAAATATGTGAAAACATATAAGTTAAAGCAATTTCCGTACTAACGAAAGCAAGCCTTTCCTTCCAACAGGAGCATTTCATTGAGAATACGATATAATGGATACCCGTGTCTTTAGTCGACTTCTTGGCGAAAGGAATTTAAATAGGTGACATTAATACAAAGTGATGAACTGCCTGTTATAAATAAAGGCTGATACCGCTCCAAAACTCGATACAAACAAGTAAGTAAACTTGAGTTAATAACAAATTTTCTACGAGAAAATGACTTTGTCTCACTCATCGAGGTTGATTTGTATTGAAACATGTACATCCATATATACTTCGTCGATATCCATGCAATTTTGTTCGCTAATTTTCTCAAATTTACGAGCGAATCACCGTTTTCCCTTTGCTAGCAACAAATATGTGTCTAAAAATGTACATACATTCATTCACATACGTTTCTTTTCCGTCGTGAATAGGAAATTGCAACAGTGGCCTAAGCACCCCATGCATAATTTCTGTACGAAAAAAATAATGATCCTCATGATCTTGTGTCGGTTCTGCATCTCCTTCACTTCACATTATAATTTTCTCTTATGGACTCCACCGTAAATACATATAATTCCGTGAATTATTTCTCGCACAAACGTAGATAATTGAATCAAATCACGACTGTGAAGACTGAAGAGAAAGACCATTTCTTTTTTTAAAAAACGAAAGATCCTGACACACACCCATGCGGAGGCATTTTTCATTTATATATTCTTCTTCTTGCTATCTCGGCCAAGGGTTCGAGACCGGTAAAATGGTGATTTTCTTTTCGTCATAAAGGGGAAAATTCCCTGTCAATCAATCCTCTCAAGTAAAAGGTGTAAGTACTCTTAATATAGATGTAAAAGCTATACTCACGTAGTAGCTATAAGATAATAATAGAACTCGGCAAGAAATTGCACACAGGCCGAATTATATCTTAATTTATCAAGCATTTTTTTCTCATTCCGCTTCATTCATGAAGATGAGGTTGGCAACTGAACTGACGATGAGTGACTAAAGCTTAAAAAGCTACAAACACATACGAACTTTCTGTAAATAATAAGAAGGGAAAAAATCTCTACGTAATCATCATGATCATCAGTTTCGGCAAAATAGCGAAAGGGAATGAGAGAAGTAGCAAATCATTATAAAATGATGATCGTCATACTATCCTGATTATACTACACATGTGCATATGCACATAACTTCAGCTTCTGTTCTGCATCGCCTGTCTCTCCTTTTTACTATCTGCCTGATTTGTGGCTTGTTCATTGTCAGCATCCATTTAAAAAAAGTTGAATGTTGTAAAAGTAACGTGTGGTTCGACGTGAAGCGCATCACACGAAGAAGAAGGATGATGTTTGAGTGAGTGAAATCGCGGTCGGGTTTATCACCATCAGAGAAATGCACGCTACACAATGTGAAAAGGTGCCAAGTAAAAATTTCAGCTTGAAATGAAAAAGCAAAATTAAAGTGTTTCAAGCCCAGGAGTTAACATAAATGTACAATGGATAGAATAAATAGATGGAAGTTTGTCGAGAAATCGGTGGCCTTTCGTATTTAAGGAGAATGAAGTTCTTAATAACAAAAAATACCCTGTATTAATCTTATTTTCATGGCTTAATACAGGGATTAACTGTAAGACATTGATGCAGTATTGATGCACTCACAAGCAGAAAAAAATAGCTGGAATTAACATACAAATGTAGAAGGGAAAATGAGTCAGACGGATTTTCGTACGACCTCTCTGATACAACATACAACAACTGGAAAAATACTCAATTAGCGAGCAAACGAGGGAGTCGAATCCATGTATTTTATTAAGGCAACCCTGTCGTGTTCCATCATGCACGAGGTCTCCCCACACTAACAACATATGAGAAGGCGCTAGGGTCAGTTTGTGAGTATCCGAGTAAAGAATCAATTCTAGGAATGCGATAATAATTTCGCATTCCACCTTAATTATACGTTGATTAGAACAACCGGGTAATTAAAGTCTTGTATATCTGAAGCTGATACGCATATTTTTTTCCTTGTATTCTTCGTATATCCATTAGTATACTTATATGAAAGTTGATTTATCCCTCGCCAATATTTAAGTGGCTCCTCAAAGCACAACTCTCGCTAAGCGTTCTTTTTTTCTCCTGGAGAAAGTGGCTCTTAAAGAGCTCTCTCCTATTTACATATTCCATTATATTAACGAAGACACTCGACTCGATACCGTTAATGATGATACGATTAATTCAATTAATTGCTGGATATTAATTATCGTCTGAGGGGGGAGACGATTTTCACCAAAATTGGTCCTCCTGAACCTAAACTGGCACCAGAGGAGCCTTCAGAGCCTTCTTAAAATACTCAAGCACTGTTTTTGCCTTCTGCGATGCAGAAAACAAAAACCAAAAACCACAACACACGTGCATCTTCCTCATTCTCTCTAGATTTTTTTTTGCTGTTCACGCGCTCCGCGTGTAATCGCAGCCCATAAGTATAGAAGGCTACTTTTTTTCTTGTAAATATTGCATAACTCTTTAAAGAGCTTCTCTACTACTTACTTCCCCTGGACGAACAACTACTGTGTTGGATTTGTAAAGGTGATTATCGTGAACGATTATTATACTCCTTCAGCTGCTTGCTCTCCTGCTATGTTTTTATGTTGTTGTGTTGTGTGTTGTGTTCCTCCTCTGATGATAGTGTCGAATGAACAAGGAGAGAAATGTGATGACTGACGATGATGATAATAATAATGATGGTTTTGCTCCTTGTTACTTGGCATGCTCGGAAAGAGGTGCTTATAACACGACATAAATATACATTATATTCGTACATACATTTCACCATTTGAGATGCGATAATACGTCCTCATCACTACTCCCCGTATAACAAGTATTGGTATAACTGATCACTTTTTCCTCCACCTGAATGCATGTATGGATAAACATTTTCTCCCTGGTTCAAACTCGTGTGTGCTTCCGCAACTTGGGCAATTCGCTAGGAATTTCTTTTTACACTATTAAAACCAAGTGAGAACATTCTTACGTTTGACGTTGTCAGAGAAGAAGCCGGAGCATGTAGGGAAAGAAACAAGGAGCATCTAATAAAAAAGTATCCTCTTGCTTGCGAATGTGATGATGTTAATGACGATGATTAGGTTGATGACTCTAATGATGATTATTGTGGTGATAATGAATCCACATGTTAGAGCCAAGTAATAACTGTTACGAACATACTTAAAGTTGTGTGCCTTTAATAATACTACTTTATTGCTCTCGTTTCTCTGCAAAATACAATAAGGGTTCCTCATCCTTATATACCTCTCCATTTTGGCAAAACTCCTCTCGGCTCCTTATGTTATTTGATGATGTTAATGATGAATTGAAAATTGCCCTTGTCGCGAAGTATATAAATTGACCATCAACAGAGAAACATACGTTTTGCATTCTTCATGCCAATAATGTATTTTGTAAGGATAATGTGAACAAACCATTATATATCTTGTTCGTTTTTATATAATTGTCTTGTGCTGGTATACTTGATACTTACCGTTTTCCTCCTAATAACTCGTAAAATGCAGACAACACTGTTTTTGGAAAAATGTTTTCAGCTTATCATTGATAATGTCATTATCATTAGGACACAAAAAATTGCAATTCGTATGCATTTTAGATGTAGCCCGTTCAATGATTGTTGTGCTGTTTCTTTAATTGTGGCGAGTTTCAAGTAATTAATAGTAACGGTAGTTGATGATGAAAGGTTTGTTTTCCTTCATTTTGCCAATGAAATTGGCAATTTTTGAAACCAATTATTTATCATTAAAAATAAATTGCAATTTTTCGAAAAGTACAAACTATTAAGTATGCATGCACATGCCAAGTAATATCCAGCAGAACAAATAAGAAATATATATATATATTCGAATATAAGACGATGTGGGTATCCAATCAAGCATAGTAGATCATACAAGTACGTAAGATGAAACTAATGGCATAAGGCCAATAAAATGTAGAAAAAGTAAAAGATTTTTGATGATGAGGGAAGGAGTGACTAGAGGACGCAACTCGTCATGTACGAGAAAAGCCGCTTCTTGGGTAAATCGAGCAAGAGCAAGGATCAAAGATTGTACATGTACGAAATCATTCTAACCCCGTAAATGTACATACAATCTTGAATCCAACAAAATTCTCTACAGCGCTCGCTCTTGGTCTTTGTTGATCAAGCAAGCGTCTTAATCCAGAGTGCAACAGCAGAAATCTCAAGTTTTTATACACCTGACATTAGTGTAATCCTGCTTGAAGCATATACATGCAACAATACATAAGACGCAGTAGCAAAGGCAAAAGCATGGCACTCGAAAAACAAGCTATATAAAAGCAACATCAAAATCCACATGCTTTATTCCTTTCCTTACTTTCTTGATATCAAAAGCACATGTGCGCTGATCATAGCGAAAAAGCATATAAAAGCAGCAACACAGGGAACACGCGTCTCCCTGTCCGTATCTGCGAGCACACTGTGAGTTCCTTGAGGAACAGAGCTCAGCAAACGGCAGTAAGGCTTTTTGTATTTCAATTCAATGTGAAGTGGCAAAGCTAAATCCACTCCACACGTAACGTACTTGTGTGTACATGCACATATATGTGAGTCCTGCTGGAGAAGTGGCGAGGAGCGAGGGAGAGAAACGTTAAAACGTTCATCTTATCTTGGGCTTACACACGAGAGAGAATGAGTATGATGAATTTGATATCGGATCTCTGGGCAAAAAATCTGGGGAAATGGGTGTAGAGGTGGGTGTTCTACTCCACCTTTGGGATAGTGGGGAGGGTCCAGGACCATGATATTTCGTCGACGAGGCCCACTCTAGGAGAGAACACTAGGGTCGGAGCCTACTTTTGTTGGGCGTGACATTTCGGGGCTGGGAGAGGCGTGCCAACTGATACACCTACATCAATACTTCTTTAGCCACCCCATCATTTTGACCGCCTATCCACCCCTTTACCTTTTTATGGCACTGTATGCACTCCACTATACTCGATGTGCTCAAGAAGTACAACACTATGCGGTACATTCATGCACGCCAATGCATGCTCCGCAATACTTCACAATATCCGTCCTTCTCTCTTCTCCAACGTACATTTTCCCTTTCGTTCTTTACCGTGGATGCGGATATGCGAGGAGAGCTTCTATATACTCACAATGTAAAGAAGGTTGAGCCAGAGGCATTTGCCCCATTGTTCACGTTTTCAACGAGCAGTTTTACTAACCAGCAAAAGCTTCTTTTTTACTACGATCACAATACATTGAAAAGCCAAAGCCACACAAGCTTATCGCCACTGTATATCTCTTGCTTGAACAAGGGACCCAACTGTGAGAGAGGAAACCTTCCAATGGCAAGTGGTGGCAACAAGCATCAGCAAAAGCAGTGAGTCGTCTGGTTGTGCTGCATATCACGCCAATGCACAACGCATGTTGAAAGCCGTATCGTGAGCGAGCTCATGGATATGACAAAAAAGTATTTTTTTTTGTATTATCCAGACCCGTTCACGTTCGCAGCACGAATCAAACTAGTACAGGGAACATAATGCTTCCCAAGTTTTTCTTTTCACTTTTGTACATGTATGTAAGCTCTCTGAATACAAGTTTTGTCTTTTTCTGAGATGTTCTTCACAATTGCAAAACATTGGTTATTTGAACAGAGCGATTTTTCATGGCATTCAGCTTTAGCTTTGTAAACTTATTTCTTTTTTGGATAAACGCGTTTCATATTCGCCTCTACTTCAACCATCGTTATGAAATGTTTGCTATTTGAGCAGTGCATATTGTTTGCTTACCTGGGCAGTGCACATGCACAAAAGTAATATACATGTTGTGAGTGAGTCGTGTAAAAAGTCTCACATCGCACCTTCTCCCTCGCACAAATGCACTGGGATAGAGCTCATACAGCTCACCACTGTGTTCACCATTCTCAGTTTTCTCCTCTCTTCTTCGTGGTATGTTTGCTCATTCGCATCAGTCTAGCAATTACCACACCACTACTGCTCGGTTGGTTTACTCACAGAAAAAAAGAACATGAACACATGGAACGAAGGCTAGGAATAGGGAATCATTATTCTATACATGCGAGAACGGTATAGTGTGACTTGCTTGCTCGCTCACTCACTCACTCCGTTCCTTCTCTCCCTCAACAAAAAAGCACGAGGAATCATTATTTCTTCGTAAAGCAAGATATACGCAAGTTTAGAACAAAAATTGCTCTCTGCTGCTGCAACGTGCCCTATCTCATCGGTATATGAGCGAGTTTTTCTCTCTCTTCTTATCCTTTTACAAACGAAAGATCCTGGAATAGATTTTTTTTCACAAACTGTGTCTGACAAGCACAGAGACAACAGATCATTTTTTGATCATTCCTCTTCAAGCCCCCTTATACTTATCATCATCATTAAGAGAGCTGCACTGCAACAACTTCTATCTCTCATTCCTCAATCTGCATTGAAAACAACAAGGTTGTTATCTGGTGTGGTTACCTACAAATTTCTTCGACGACACAACCATACCATTAAAATACTAGGAAAGAAAAAAAGAGGAGTATCTTGTGAGATTATATCTGAAGAACAACCAGTGATTATACTGTAATTCGTATAACTTCTCTCCTTTGTTATTTCCACAATTGTGCAGCAGCAGTAGCACAGTTGCATTTTATTGCACTCCAATCGTCATAATAAACGTTGAAAAAAAGAAGAAATGAAAGTCTCAATTAAATAGTCTACGTAATACTACCGAACATACAAGACGATTAACATACAAAACATATCATCTCGCCCCATTCGACCAGAGAGATACACTTAAGTGCTCTCATCTCATCCAACTTGAAATCAATTTTTTTCCTTCTCCTCGTGAATTCTTAATGCGTGAATCACTTCAACGAAAAGAAACACTTATAAATATCAAAAGGAACAATTAAAGTCAAACTTGAAGAAAAGGAAATCGTGCAAGGAAAAAATTGAAGAAAATACAACCAAAAAAGTGTGAGTTGTCGTGTAAAAGACTGATATCTATCATCATCACGCAACACTCTTTTATAAGCTGACCGAGAGAGAGAGAGAAGCAGTTCACTCACGATAAATACGATAAAGACATTGCCATTTTTGTGGTTCGCTTCAAGTCACCATTCCGTGAGATCTATTATGACAGTAACAAGTATTATGGTGAAAAATCATGGAATCAATTAGCAGTCCTGCTACCTGATACAGTGGCACACAGAACAAAAAAAAACTCTAATGAAAAGGGACTCACCTACCGACACACACCAATTTCATTTTTATCTCAATAACTATGGCGTGCTGTGCATGTGCGAGTGTGTGAGTTAAAAAGAACGCTGACGGTGCAACTCTATGTGACTCTCGTTAATCAGGAAATCAATCAATTTCCCTCCTGCGGAGAGTACATGTGTTATGATTTGTTTCAGTTGGTGTGTACATGTGTGCAAAAAAATAATAGTAATCAATACTTCACTGGTAAACCACAACTATACGTCTTCTTCGTCCACTATTAACTAAATGAAAATATCCTGAAACAAGTCGTGCAATCCTCAAGACACGTAATAATGATAATACGTAGTCAGTAATATACATAATCGAAATAATAATAATAATCTTCATCATCAGCTCTCTGCATCTTACAAGCGAAAGAGAAGAAGACTGTGTGTACTAATATTGTACGTACATGCATGCTTAATAAAGGAGCAAGAGCGCTTCATCATTTTTCCTCCCAATGTATAATCAAACTATCAGTTTGCTAACCAGCAAAAAGCCCGACCGAAGCGTTGTTACACATTGACGAAGAAGGAGTTTTTGTATCAGCAAGAGCAACATCAGCCCCGTACACAAGCCACAACACCTATCATTATAGACTCTCGCGTTACACACACACACACTCACTCGCCTCATCGAAGAAACGCAACGAGAAGAGTGAAAGAGTGTGTGCATAGTGTTTTAGTAGACACGATAAACACTAACTAAAAAAGTAACACTTTAAAAGTAAGTACACACACACGAAGAAAACATACGGAGTGAAAAGTTGGGAGGAAGGAGTATCATAATCAGTGTTTGCTAAGTAGCAGTTTTTTGTGTGTGAATTATAATTATTCAGTCAAGAGTAGGACGACTACTATTAAAAATATTTTGACTCGAGAAAATACATACAAAAGATATAGATTAGTCTACGATTTTCGGCTAAGAAAAAGTATATAACGTTTTCTGACATATTTGTTGCATTTATTCTACCAGGTCAAGTTATAGGGGAAATTTTTTGAGGAAAGAAAAAAGTGAATTGAAGAATCTGCTGAGTAATTGCCTTCAATTAAGTCCTTGTATGGAGGTGTGTGTGCACAAGAAGTCAATGTCAAGCAGAGAGCTGTTGTCTTAAGTCCAGCCCCTAATATTATTGTTATTACACACATATACCTGGTCTTTTTCTCTCCGCTCTCTTGAAAGCACCCACTTGATACACACCAGCTAGTTTTTGCTCTGGTTTGCTTGCCTCAAGAAAAGAGCAATTCATCATTTTTCCTCATCAGCATTGAAAAAAGTATAATATGAGATGAATGATCATTGTACGTGAAAGAGGGTACCCCCAATGGTGCAAAAATTAATTTAATAAACATTCAATGGGACGTTCCACAACAGGCAAGCCCTCCCTTAAAATCCTGTGGCCGTTTTGCTAATGAGTAAACTCCGACAGGTTAAATAAAACTGTTGGTTTGTGTTGGAGAGAAAGGAAAAGATATTATTAAATTTTTACGGAGAGACGAAAAAAACAATATGCGAGAGAGAGGAGAACACGTGTGAATTACTAATGCATTGGAACGTTGGTGTTGTCCAACATAAAACTGTGTTTTATAGCGAAACACCTTCGAAAACGCGTTGATATGCGTGTAGCTGTTTTGTCTAGCTAGTTGCACATGCTTGACATTGGTAGCCAGTGCAGAGAACTTATCGATCTCCTTGTATTAACGACACTAGAAAGACTTATTTGTGTATACAACTCGTAATAAATATTTTGCTTGTCCACCGGTGGTGAAGTATCGAAGTGTGCATATATAAATGCATTATGTCACTGTATCCTATTGTATTCTGAACAGGATTGAAAATTTATTGACAACTTGTGCCAAAAGTGTGAACATCTCGTAAAACTCGTACTTTTCATGTGTTACACAAGTGTAGCGCAATAAGTATTCTGTGAGATTTCAAGCTAGACTGTCTGAAAAGCATTGCAAACTATTTTTTGAAGTAAAATAACTTCAAAAAAATCTGCGAGACCTCATGATGTTGACTACAGACATTAACCCGGCCATCCGGCCTGATCTTTACTCACATTCTCAGACAACACTTCATCTTGAAAAAGCGGTAAGAAAATAATATTGTCCACTTTTCTCTCCTTTCCTATTTCTGTATGAAATTTGATACGAGATTACCATAATAATTGGTATATAGCAAAAACATTTGTCGTTTTTGTTGTATTTTCTTAAGAATTTTGCTTAAGTAGGTACTCTCCCATGTCTCCCACAAAATTAGGAAATAATCTAAAGATTTCCTTCCGATACGTTAGAGTAGCCCTTTCCTTTTCTCAATTTTATTATATCATCATTCGGCCGTGATCAGGATTTTCTATTCATTGGCATTTTCCTGCATGCTCACCAAAAGGCGCAAAACCGAGCGTTTAAGAAATGTGGTTTATTCTAAGTGACGATATGCCTTTATCCAGTGAGACGAGAGCGTATAGATTATTTTGAGTTGCATATATTCCTGTAAAATATCTGTGCTCTGTTGCCACTGGACTGGACGCGAGGCCAACCAGTTCGTACATTCATACACAAAGACTGCAGACAATTTTTTCTCTATTCATATGCATCGCATATCATCATCATCGAGATATATATAATAGCAGAACGAGCCCATAAAACTGGAAAATTTTTCGTGAATGTAGCAGCAGCACATTCCGAATACAATGTAAAAGTAGCCAGATATAATTCATTGAATTCCCTCTCAAGTAGCGAAAAACTTTTTTTGGGCGACGAAACAAGAATGTAACATTGATTACTGCATTATTTCTCTCTGGATGAATACATGAATTTGTTTATTGTGTGAAGGTATGAAACAGGAAAATAGTGATCGGATACCTTTCCCTTTTTTTCTTCCCTTTCCTTTTTTTCTGGACAAAAATATAATGTTGCTCCATCATTCGCCGCAAAATATGTGTATTATGCATATAATGGCAATAATAAGAACTGTTAACAAAGATACTTATTCACCATGTACACATGTTTTTCTCCATTATTTCCTACTCGAATAATATATATTTTTCTGCGGCCACACTATATTCTCCTTCTTTTGCTGTCCAACAACGTCCAATAATGGGACAAAGTTTTTGAGCAAACTGGTGTGACTGTGAGTAATGTTATGTAGGTATTTCCTTTGTAAAGTTTGTGTGTAAAACTTTATTTTTTCTTCTTCCTCTTTTTCTATAAGCAAACGTGCCGGCTTTTTGGGTTAAAGGTAAAAAGTTGGTGAGGAGTGCACTTGTGTAGGAAAGGGAAAACGAAACCGCCGTCGTTGTCGGTACTTGAGTTTTCCTCTTCTGCCGAAAAAAAACATATATGCGCGATCATAATGAAACATTGCATTATAATATGAGCACAGCGTAGGTAGGTACATTAAACCTACTCTGAAGAAGTCTGTGTGCAATACATGAGTTTCTTTTCTTTCGACTCCTCCATGGGTTACTTACATGCACTTAAACTTACCAACTTACATACATTTTTACGACTTGCTCCTCACTTCTGTGTATTTTATGTTGACTTTTGAGATGACTACACTCTCCTTTGGGGGAGAGATGCGCCTAGATATATATTTTCTCTGGAAGTGATGAGCAATATTGTGTTAGATTTGTACAGATTGGGGGAAAAGGAACACAGTAGGGAAAAAGACATACATATGAATCGTAGTAAAAGTACAAATGGTTTCATGAAAAATGGAAATGTGAGTCTCCTGCTGGGTGCCTTATTTGACTCCCTGGTGAGGGTGCTTCACCACCTCGAGCCCATTAAAATGACCAATGGTTTCATCCTGCTCTTCATCGTTCACTGTAAATACCCAAAAGTCAGCGAGGAGCAAAACGCATATCGTATATCGCACATCAAGCATTCATGAGGAAAAACCAAAAGATAAAGCCGAAAAGTAAACTTGGAAGCTTAGAAAGTTATACAATATATATTTCACACCTTTTTGTTCCGTAATAATAATAATGTATTCACGAGCTCATTTTCTATTGTTAAAATCTACTTTTATATGCTTACGAGTCACTCACACTCCACTTCTCAAATTGGCCTTTGCTCATATGAGGTATTATGTGCTTGCTGGGCATATGGACGGGATTCTGATCACTCTTGTCTACAATATTTTTTTGCAGGAGACCAATTAGTCAATTAAAGTAAATTAGGTGAACTGCGTAAATCTGCCAGAATTGCAGGTACGCAGTTTTAAGATTACAAGTATTGCTTTAAAAGTTGGACAGCGTCCCATAAACTTTCTGTACAATTCTTCATTATAACACTTTTTCTTCTTCTCCACTGGCATTATTACAGAGGATCATTTCGTCCGCCCGAAAAAATATAAACGTACGTATAGCATGCATGAAAAATGTGGGTTGTGTATATAAAAATGCACATTTTCTGTGTGCATGCAATTCTGACGGAAATGTGTGTTGTATCTGAAGGAAAAGGGCTTTTGCAATGCGTGTCACGCTATTTCATCAAGAAAAATTCATATTGCGAGAAAAGCGTATACCCAACACATACAAAATATCCAGATGTAAGCTCTTTTGTAAGAAAATTTATGTTCGACGGTTCCTCTAAAACACAGAAGAAATACGATCATTATAAGCTAGAAGGTGGAAGTAAGGAAGCTTATATAAACTTTATTGTTGGGCGCATTCACGTACAAAAATATTAGACTGGAGGCTATAAAAATTCCCTAATTCACGAGAGAGAACACCTGAAAAATAGTTTAAGAAAAAAATATACATTCTGGAATATAATGAAATATTCGCTTACTCACTCACATTGAGTGAGTCTGCTGGATTCTCTCTCCCTCGCGTAAACTCACAGCTTCGAGCTCAACTTTTTTTTAGGGCTGCATCCTCCGCTGCTCATTTTCGTTTGTTACCTGCTCCAAGGCATTGTTTTCAAACCTCATGCAAAAGATTTTTTAAAGCGAAAAATGTGACCAAAAATCTACGTGTGTGTATAGGTATATGAATGATGTCGTGCAGTGTTGTTTACCATCACAGATGGAAATGTACAAAAGCACATGAAATATGCACACATTATGTACATTCATTCAATATAGCAAAAAAATACTCATAGCGAGCAAGCATCGACATTTTTTTCCAAAACTTGACAACTCTGTCATGAAATCAAACAGTATGAAAAACATGTTCCAAAAACTCCGCGTGCAAAACGGACATGTTTCGTCTCATTATGGGAAAACGCACATGAAGGTGAAATGGGAACCACCATACAAGTTAAATATAGCGTGTGTCCCGATATGTGCGACCCAATCATCACATTCAAGCAATTCTTCATGAAAAATTCCGATACAAAATGTGAAGAGAGAGAGAGACACGGTCGCGAACACAACATAATGTGATTTTTATTTATTGGCCGCATACGGTGCGTGAAAATTTAAGAGCTTGTTACATTCGGGAAGCATGTTGGGAAGGAGGGAACCCTATATTTGCTTCTACGTTTGTAATTCAAACCCACTCCTCAATAAACCAAAAATTTCTGTAACGGTGTAAATGTAAATGGAAAGGATTAGTGGTGGCACATTCCGTGTCGGTCATTTTCAGAGCTTGTCACCTCTCTTTTTTTTAAAAAAAGAAGAAGTGTGTTCCTCGCACCAATCCTTACGGAAGACAATTACATATAAGCGGGGAGCCGAGTGTAATTGAGAATTATTCATTGGAAGTTGCAATGAAAAATTGAGTGCCACTCTGCACTACCTAAGCTGAAAAACTCAGGTGTAGGTTCACCACGCACCAAGTATATTTATTTATATGATGAGATTGACAACGTATGCAAATGTAAGGATATATTTCTCGTCACGTCTGTCCCCTGATTGAAATGAAGTGCGTGGAATGGGAAGTCATTGAAAACTATATTTGATTTTAATGAAGCTGTCAAATTGGATATTGTGCAATGGAGGATGGAGTTTAACTGTGAGAAGATGATTAAATATGAAGTGATGCCGACTTCATTTATCTGATAGCTACTACTGGTTTATTTCTTTTACTATTTTTATAACACTTGTCGTTTATCTGCTGGGTGCATAGAATAGAATAGAATCCAACAAAGTTTTAACACTTTCATTTCACAGTTGCAAACTCCGAAATCTGAATAGGCGAGTTTGAAGGCGCATCCTGTGGGACTGTCACTCTGATTAATTTTTAAAGGATTTGATTGAATTGTATTTTGCACTTACCGTCGTATTTAATTACTTCAATTTCCGTACTACGCATATAGTGCACACAGCATACCAGCGGATTTACTATTTACTAAAGTCATGCAACGCAGCTGGTTACGTACTCACATTTTTCAATTGCGTTTATACCTTTTGCATCTATTTTTCAATTGTGTACAGTAACTGCTGGAACATTCCAACTTGGACTTGGAATTTCCAAATCCAAGATGGAATACATTGTGTGGAACTAGCCGACTCAAAAAAAAATTCAAGAAAATTGGTCACCGTAATTGAACACAATTCTTACTAAGTAAATGACTTAATTGATTCCAACAAGGAACTAAACTAAGAAGTTCGTGCGAAAAGTTGGGAATAATTCGTCTTTGCAATAGAAAGTAATTAAGTGCAATTACGCGATTTTATCCACACTTTTTATGAAGCTTGGTGTAATGGATGATGTTATTTATTGCATCTGATTTAATGCTACAACTATCGACTATAAATCCCATTTGCTACTACTCGTTTGTGCGTAATAAAATGAAACACTCGCTCGCAAGTAACTAAATTGTGGTTGGATTTCACATCATAAAAATAACTGGCTCATGTTGTTTGTGAGGTCTCCCACTCTGTGAAAAGATTCTGAAATCGGACACGCTTCTCCAAAGTTTGACCCTAGAGTTGTCAGTCCTTTTGTTGAGCAAGGATGCTAACACTTATATGGTGTAAGCGATGCATAGCTTTTGAGAACGAACTATATGTTTTGGGTTCATTTTCTACATAAACAAGCTCATGTTAGGTACGTTTCCCAAGATCATTGTTACAACACATTTATAGATTTTGATACGTATTATTCCACCATTTTCTCACCCAAACAGGCAAATACGCACATTTTTTGTGAGACTATTCAAGTCATTTTTTATTAGCTTGCCAAAATAGGTTCTCTTTGAGTGGCACACTCAAGCAACACAATCTTTAAAATGTTAAGCTCAACTGAAATCCAGTATGCCGGAATACAAATTCCTAACTGACAATAACTGCATAAACAATGTAGTAAAAATATGACTACATTTCTCGTGACATGACTGCTTCCCTCCATTTTCTCATTTTTTTTTTAAAAAAATCAACACCACCAAAAACTTAATTCTCTCCGTTCACATAGTTTGGAAATATAATCGGAATGAAAAAGAGGGACTCTTATTTTTTCCCAGTACAATGGAAGCTTATACATATGTGTATGACGATGACAAAAGACACAATAACGCCTACACTTCTCCCATATACAATAGAAAACATGTATGCAATATGCTCGATAAAAATCCCATTGTGGCTCTTCCGCTTGAAACAAAAAGGTGCGTGTTAAACTCTTGTAGATAAAAAATTATATTTTTTCCGAGGGACAATGGCAGTTTCATTTCGTACTCTCTCGAAAAGTGTGTCTCTGCGTATGCATATTAGCTGACTATATAGATTCCTATTATTGTTGGCTACTTTACTAGCCAAAAAATATGGATTAATATTTGAGCATTTTCAATGTTCTCATCAGTATCATCATGAAACAAAATCGCCATGATCTTTGTCTAGTCTCTCGTTTCTGAGTGACGCACTTACACACACACATACAATCATGAAGGAGACAAAAACACTCTCCTCTCTGTTAAAAATATTGGAACTTATGGATTATAATATTAATGCGCATATGTTCATAAAATGATATGCATACACATGTGTGTGGCAATGGCAGGAGAGTGCAATCCTTGTATCAGTTCGGTTGTGTGTGCATGCATGCATGTGAGTAGAAAGTCGACAAATAATAGGAAGCGTAGGGGGACTCCATAAAAATCTACTTTTGTTTTCTGCTCTCCCTCTGCTCCTCTTCAGAGAATATAGACATGAGGCATCCGTCACTTTGGTATTTTTTGTTCTCTCTCCTCTACGTCACCGTCACCATTTACCATCATCATCCAATCCAGCAACACCAGAGCCACTCCAATTCTTCAAAAAACGCAACTGACAGAAAATAATAAAGAGAGAGAGAGAGAAGCCTGGGAGAGCACAAAAGTTTGAGCATCGAGTCGAGTGGCATGGTATGGCCTAACTGATGGCTATGGTGTTGCTTCGTCGAGTGTACATCGAGCGAGAGAAAAAGAGACGATTTGATAAAAAACACGACAAGAAATAATGATTTCCATACATGCAATCCCAATGACCAAACGTTGAACGGGTGAAGGCAACCCGATTTTTCGGTTGTGGACAAAAAAGAAGCACATTTATAATATTGTTTTTTTAAAGTGATATTATACAAGCTAACAAATCCTGGGAAAAACCACCACCCCACACTTGTGTCCAAAATCCCACTTTGCAAAAGAGTGAGAATTGTTTAAGTGAGAAAAATATGTCTTGCCTTTCCCAATTTGACGTTGAATGGAGTAAATGTACAAAGGGAAAATTCATCAAAAACATTTTACCTCTCCTTCATCTACCGTTACTTTTCGGAAATGAAATGAGATTTTGCTATATACTAATAAAGCTTCTCAAGATATATATTTTGTTTGCTGACAAAGGGAAAACATACTATAGGAGGATTATATATATTATGCACTGTGAAAAGGAGTGAAGACGTACAAAATTATGGGAGGAAACTGCGTGTGTACTTAATTTTTGAAGTGACAAGTTTCTGATTGACCAATTTTTTCTTTGCCCATTAAAGCAGTCTATTAAGCAACCACCATAAGCTTTCGTGTGTGCCGTCATACTTAAATATATGAATGTCCGTAGATATTGAAACAGTCACTCACCCGTTTCAGAAAACAAATGAGGAAAAAGAGCCCTCCATCTTGAGTGAGCAATGTGAGCATATTCTTCATCCCTCTCATTCAAGTACTATTTATTTTTTTCCATTGAAAAACAAAAGAAAAATCTGTCAAATCCATTTAGCTTAATATACGATGTGATGGTTGAAATGTAATGGCAGAGATTTGTGATGCTTTCATGTACATTGTTTCACTCTGACACGACACGTCTGTCTGCGTATATGCATTTTTGACACTCACTCAACAGCGGTACTAACTATTAAGCATGGATAAAAAATATATGTGATACGGTGTATTACATCGAAACTTCTTGGAATATCTAACCCATCACCTTCATCATCATGATCATCATCATTAGAAACGTAAAAATCTTACACTAATGAATCAAGAAATTACATTTTCTCTCAAAGTTCAACGAGTAAAAAAAGACAATCAAGAAAAAGGAGACGGATCGGAGAGGGTATATAGCGGAGAGACATGCGAACAAGCGGGTATATCAGCTCAAGAGTATGTGAATTATACACATACACACCATATCTGAGCCCTGCACTGCTTCCATCCACTTTATCAATAGCAGACATTGCATTGGTCAGGTTTTTAAAAATGATGATTTTTTCTTCAACTCCCTGGCTGGAATTATGAAATCCCTACAATCGCAAGTATAAAAAATACTTCTCAAGGAAACCAGGCAGGCTACGCAGATGGCTTCCTTTGGTTATGATTGTGAAGGTTTCATGGGCTTCACAAGAAATATACTCGAGACCTTTTGCCCACGTATAAGCAAAAATGTGTGTGTGCATCGACCATCAGTAGCATATAATAAGTAAGAGTAAAGCTGAGGGTGTGCAAAGGCAAATAAAATAGTGTAGCGAAGGAAAAAGCTAAACTCGTTTTTCACATATGTACTTTACAAAGCCATGTAGACAATTCATTAAAATTCAAACTAGATCATCAAAAAGTCATTGCTTGTTAGACCTTTTGTCTCTGCTATGAATATAAAAGGAATGTAAAGGAAAAATTATATTATAGTTGTGTAGGCACGTATTCCTTCTGTCCATAATATATTTCTTTGAAGTTGTTCATTTCGTTTTTTTTCCTTCTTCTTCTTTTGTATATCTAAACTCCTCAAGGTATTCATAGAATAATTTTGTTACGTGAATGGCTAATAGTAACATCATCGGTGGCAGCCATTCAACTCTTTTTTTTCCAACCTATTTACTCAATGCATACTAAATTCATATTATTTGACATTTATTCCACCATTACAATTACCATTGTTGTTTTATATTGTTGACTGCTTTTTTCGAGTAAACTTGACCAACGACTGTGTACGTACATACAACTGCTACTATTCGTCTATATATCTTCAATTACACCCTTTTTCTGAAGAGAGCAATGGTGGCGGTGATCTCATAGACTTGTCCTTAATTTATCGTTATCGAAAATAATTCAATGCTATGTATCACATCACTCACGTCGACATCCACATGCATATAAAAACTTACCTATCACTGACGCGAAAATTTATGAATGTGCAAATAAATCCAGTTTTCTGCTTTCTTGACGTATGCATGGATGGTCATCGTGTCTATTTAATATTTTATTTAATTTATTAATATACCACTTTCATGCACTTGGGTTGGATTTTTTGGCTGTTATGTTGGATACTTGATCTGCGTGGAAAAAACTTAGCCGAGCGATGTGCAGAGAGAAGAGAAGTATAATCAATCTCTCGCATTTCACTAATTCTCATAAAGTGATACTTGAAATAACATATTTAGTCTGTTAGAAATGCGATGATGATGTGAGTGCGTCGCGAGAGAAATTGAGTGTGCATGTGCACATTATAATTATTTGCATATTTATCGCAATTTTTTAAAGCATTTGATCGTTTGTGTTAAACGTACCTAGTCAAAAAAACACATTCACATCATAACATAATATATTCTGTAATGGCAATTGGCAACTTCATTCATTATACTGAATGTCTTCTTGAAGGTGGTCCGTACTATCAACTTTTATTGTGTGCTTGCCTTACAGCAGTAAAGCAGTAATAGTAAAGTAGATTGGTTAGTTAACCCTTCACAGTTTTGTCGCTTCTGCATCTATCCTGTTTGAGTTGTTAAAGCACAGGTTTCGTGTGAGCTGCAGTCGTTGCAATATCTCAGTTGTTGTGCACACTCATCTTGTTTTCAACTTTGAATAGGCCAGCAAAAAAGGGATAGCTCCTGGTCAAGATTTTTTTTGCAAGGAGGACCGTGAATGCACAAAAAAGCGATTTTTAGGATTGATTTGATGGTTCCTTGCTAAATGAAAACATATCGCGTTTTTATGTGCATCTGTTCATTTTAGGCATTTTATTGCAAAAGTCATGAATGGATTCCCCCACAGATAAAAAATGGAGATTTCTCCCCATGATTTTCACAAACATTGCAATATATTTTTTCCCTTTTCTACTTGGTTAAAGGGCATATAGCTTCTCAAATCCATATAAAATGTAGAACTGATTGCCAGTTTGCATTTGGTGAAGTGATGCTGCCACACCTATTTTGCAAATAAATAATGTCAGTCACTTTCCTCACCTGAACCTTTATGTGCCAAGGAGTTGGATGACTGCCTGAATCTAAGGTTGAGCAGGTTGTTAAATCAGAGTAGTTATGATCCAGTAAAATACCATTTACCTGTGCTCAGAACACAATTGCTGAAGCCTCTCTCTCTCTCTACATTTATTGCCATTTCGTCAGAAAGTTAATGAGATGAGTCTAGCCCTGCGTTTGGAATCACTCAAATTACCATAAATTATTGGAACTTAGGTCCCTGTCTAATAATATTATGTTCACACATTTCCTTTTCTTCCTTTTATGGAACTCGTGTGGCACTCGCACATGTGTGTATTTACTCGAATTAGTTTCCAACCATTTCTGACAATAATAAACCAATAATTTATGCGTAGAAATAACCCCAGATGTTTAAAATGCCATACATTTCAATTTGTAGGTTAAGTTAATGATCCGGAATACACACTGGATCTGTATGAGGCTCATCTCTAGAAAAATACAATTCTTTAATTAAGAGTTATGGCACCCTATGCACCCTTTCTTTCAGCTTCTGTTAGGAGGATATATTTTAAGCTTGTTCAAAAGTTATCTAGAAAAGATACACTTTTTTACCCTCCAAATACTTCATATGCTTTTTTTAGCTGCGGAAAGGGGTACAATAAGCTATCAGCATACTTCCACATATTTTACTTCCAATGATCTGGAAGAAGAATTTTTTAAGAGTTGAAAAATGAAAATCACATGCTTGCTCAATTATCTTCGAGTAAAAAACTCAACTTATGGTAGCTTTCAGCACGCCAGATGATTCTTTAAAAAACGATGGAAGATGGTGGAAGAGGGGATGCATGAGTCAAATAAAGTTACGCATGTTCCATAAAAAGATTTTGAGAGAAGAACCGGTACGATTAGCTGCGGAGGTTGCATAGCTGCCCTTGTCATTGTCATTTCTCGTTGTGTGCTGACAGTGCTGAGGTCAAATGTCGAAAGGAACCTGAAAAAGAACAGAAGATCCACGGGAGGTTGACGTGATCATGAAAGGAAAGAAATTGGAAGCAGAAGCCTCGTTCCTAGGAAAAAATACTACAATGGAAAAAAAATATTATTTTGATTTCTTTTCGGGATGAACGCGTGTTGTATTGTGACTGAGTGCACAATCATATTATTGTAAAAATGTTTATATATAAGAGGTATCCTCACTCTTCACTCCAGACTCAATTTCGAAACGTTGTCCATTTTTTTGTTATATCTTCCATGAAGATCTTTTTCGTTGTACACCAACCTTTTTAATTAATTTCATATTCATGGAATGGGTATGTTAATGTCATTTTACCGTTACTTGAAACGTTTAATACGTTTCCAAAGATAAAAACTTTTTTCCTCCTCTCTAAAAAGTTAATCTTGTAATGTATCGCACGAACTGTTTTGTTCATGCAGGTGGGTGAGTCGAATGATGATGTGTCACTCTCTCAGAATGGTCTCGGTTTCATATCCCACAAAGGAGCGAAACTATGGTCCGCACCCTCGGACAAAGAAATTTTGGTAAGCAGTTGCACAGTTTCCAAAATTTCACTACATCAAAAAATTTCTATCAAATCAATTTAGTTTGCATTCAAACTGTTTTTTAAATTTTATAAATAATCCATTCATTTTTTGCTTCAAGTTTGTACATTTTCAAGTTATCCCACTTTCTAAAGTAGAGTATGCATTAGTTTACCTAACCGAACATATGCAGTTTTGAAAATGCAAAATGCTTTGAAGTTGTAGTTGCATATGAAATATTTTTGAATGAGTTATTCTAACACGCTATTTCTGTGTTGTTGTACACATCACATTTAATTTTACCATTGCACTTTACTTTTGTGTCTGATAAAAAAGGGAGAAGAGGAGAAAGAAAACACGAAATGGACACTTGTAAATACTTGGTGCATATGTCGCTCTTTTTTCCTGCATGCGAATCCTTCATTTTCATTTGCATATTCAGGCCAAAAAGTTGGTAGATTGATAAAAGCAATTCTCGTAACGGAAAATAGTTGAAGCTTTTAGCCTTATTCTTATATGAGCACAAGTATGAAGAAGAATGATATATGAGAAAGTAATTAATTAGTGGGTGTTCAAATTATAGTTTTAAAAGCAAGGACAATTTTCATTATGAGCAGAAGTACTTTGTGTGAGCACTTGAACAAGTTGGGAAGTAGTTTCCTTCGTAGTTTTTATAAACTTTGTCAACAAATAAAACTCACCTTATGAATTAGAATTTGACGCGAAAGCAACTTCAAGATACACGAGCCCATAATGCATACAATATGTACATATATGCATGAAGTTTGAGTACATAGCATAATTTTTGTCAACATGTGCAACGGTAGATTTACCGAAGGTTTTACATTGCCTTGAAATCACTAAAAGTAAAAGTTCATGCTTGGAAAAGAAACACAAGGTTGAGACGATACTCGCAACTTCAGGTATATCTCTCCTTTTAGAGCAGTTCCCCCTATCAAAGGGAAAGCCTCCTAATTAAATATTTATTGGCCACATTAGCAAACATTTTCTTGATATTCTCAAATTCAGTAGCGAAAAAAGTCTGACATTGATGGCGTCGTGGCAGGTAAAAGGAAAATATATGTTAAGGCGTATGTATTTGGAAGGGAAAAAATTGATCCCGGGTTTCTAACTGGGGAGGAAGGCGGGTTGCGGGTTATAGGTTTGTTGTGCATGTATGTACCTATTCGTTGATGGGCTATATTACAACACACGCAAAACGTAATAGTATTTATTTATTTGTGAGGCATACGCGTACTAAGATTGAATGAGATGAGTAATACGGATTTGAAAGGGTTTAAGTAAATATTCGGAAGTAAAAAAACATTGGAGGTTGCAAATGTACAATCTAAGATCTCTGACAAACAGCATTAATATTCAAAATTATTCCAATACAGTTTACCATAATTGATCCCCAAAAAATATCAAAATGCAATATGTCTGGAGACATATTGCTATACATATATTTCTAATTCAACGAATATTTGTTCAGTCGCTTCCGTGACATGGTCATACTGTTTTTTCAATGCATAAAAAATGAACTCAGGTTTATCGTCCATCTTTGATTCAACAGTTTTACAGCGAAGAAGATAGTAGCATTTTGGGTTAAATTAAATGCTTATTCATTCACAATTGATAATGTTGAATGTTTTCCAGCGGTTGTGTTGTGTGCAAACCAAACTTAAATATAGACACAACATTAGTACTATTCCATATTCTGTTCTTTGCAAACACAACGTGCTGAGTAAATATCAGCGCTCGAAATATCTTGTTAAATTTATTGAATCTGAACTACATAATGTTTGTCATATTAAAATTAAATTCGATATGTGCGTAATATAGAACTGTGATATAAAGCTTTAAAGATATATATAAATACCTCACGGCATAATATATCTGTACTCGGAAGACTAGGACAGGAGCTCTCCCCTCTCTCGCATCAAGTCTACTTACAACCTCATGTTCTCTGTTTCAGTAGAAAAGAGCTGTTTGTCTACCCACATGAGAGAGATAATTTTATGGAGTAAAAATATGATGAGAGGATCCCGCACTGGTTACATTATACTGTTGCGTTTCTCCTTCGCTCACATGCTGATAAAGTGAGGATAGAAACAGAAGTAGCAGCCGGGCCTGCATAACTTTAATCCAGGAGTAAAGACGATGAGAAGAGGAGGTGAATGTGAATTGAAAAGAGAAACAAAAAAGAGTACTACTCAACTTGCTCCTTCTACACTTCTACTATACACAATGTCATTTTATGCATATAATATTTATCCAAAAATGAAACTGGCATGGCTGCTGGCAGACTTACTTTTACCTTCTTGTTCTTCTGTGTATTGAAATACCTGTTCCAAAAAAGCTGTTCTTAGCCACTCGTCCACTGGTACTGGATTAACCAGGTATGAAAAAGGAAGGCTGCTTTTTTACCTGGGATAGGTAAATCAATTGCATGCTGGAATACATGTTGTTACGCACAGGTACATATGTGAACGTGTATTTTGCTGCTGGTTTTATTGGAATACATAATATGCATATATGCATATCAAAACAGTATAGAAGAGTATAGAACTTGTGTGTATACAGCTTCACTTTCGTTTATTCTGCATTCCTCACTCACGTATGTTGCATTATTGTATCCCATATTTTTACTACAAAGTCAAGTACGTACTATTTTATAGATTTAATATTCGCAGCTTGTGCATTTTATCCGGGTGAAGCATTTGTCGAAAAGCACTCTGGTATTGTATATTGTTAGTTTCCTGTGGAAAACTTTTGCTATTCTTGCTGGACAAGTCTACATAGTTTTTATTTCTTCAAAAAATGAATTTGAAACAACAAAAATGGTTCATAAATTCCTTCATTTTGTTTATGCCCTCATCATAGTCTTGTTTGCTAATGAATTTTACGAGTTCCATTTGGAGAAATGTTGTTTTACTCAAATTATCACAACTAATTAAGTACAAAAATTCTTGTTCAACTTCAATACGTGTACAGATCACGTTCGGAGTGTTTTTAAAAATATACACAATTTCTATTTCAGAAGAGTTATTTCAAGAGCTCTACCAGATTAAAGTACATGTTTCAATGCGAAAGGGGAGTGTTAGGTTTTAAAGTATTTTTGTTTACTATGGTAGGGATTATTTGCGGTGGGCATGCAGCTCAAAAGGGAGCTTATAGGTACATAAGACTTACTCAACTTTTTGTAGTCAATCATCATGTAACAATATTCATTACATCGTTACACACTATACACAATCCGCTTTAATCGTCATGAGTCTATTCAGCCATGAGTAATTCCCTCAATATGCCCATTTTTGTGAAGGGATAGCCGATCAAGCGAAGTTAACTACATGTCGTATTTGTACGCAATATTTCATGACTTGTCATTCTCATCATCATCATCGCGGACTCATCTTTGTCACTTTTACACGTTTACGAACACAAGGAGAACACGCACGCATGCTTGCTTACATTGATTTCCCCGAGATAAAAAAACCTTTTCCTTTTAATGTCGTTAGCTTTAATGGCGGCGGCTAGGGAAAGGGAAGACGAAAGATACGACAGCGCGAAGACATGGCCGGCGACAGAGAACATTTTTGATGAGTCCTCATAAACAGATATTTAGACAGGTAGCGATGAAAAAATTAATTCAGGTGATAACCGAAGCCAACATAATGCCACTCTCGCTTCTAATAAATGTGTCTCTGGTGACGGTGCGGTGGTGGTGGCAGTGTTGCTGACGCTGACTTGCAAACGAAGAAGGAGAAGAAGATAAAGCCTTTGATGTGTTGCCGACACTAAACAAGACTTCGTATTGAAACATGGTGGAAGTTTTTTTTTCAGAATGAAACCTTTTCAATATTACAGCATCTCTTGTGACGAACAAAAAGGATCAAAAACTGTGTGCATGATGAGCATTATGGATTTTTATACAAGGGAAATCGAGTAATCTATTGTAATATGATGATGGGCTTGGCTTGATTTGGCTTTAGCGGGTTCCTCCATTTCCATAACTTCTCACTTGTTTTTGTTAATACATCCAATTCACTCGCAGTGCCAGGTTGTGTGGCACAGATGAGGCAGATTTTCTATTCATACACGGCGGTATGCCCAATGAGATGATATATTGTCGTCAGAGAGCCCATAATGTTTATAAGAATCTGTAAAGAGTTGTTCAGCTCGGGTTATGATTTCGATGATAGGATGAGTCAAGCATGGCTGCTCCTTATTCATCCCCGAGAGTACCTGTATTGGCATGTATATGAGTCGACACTTATGAGAAAAACATAACCACAACTGTGCTTCGATGACTAACATCAAGCAGATATATATGAATATGAATGACTAAGAATTTCTATTCTTATAAGCAGCATAAGTCTTCTAATACAAACTTCAAGTTAAGTAAAACGTGCTTGAATATGTAAGTGGCCGATATGAATATTGATTTTGTGTAGATACCGGCAAGAAGTACAATTGGCATTATGTGAGGTTCTTTAGTCACACAGATATATACAAGGTGATTATTTTGTGTTCATGTAGCATCAGAGGCGCACATCTCAGCCAACTCACTTTTTCTCTCGACTCAAGTATTCACACACTGACCAGGTAGCAATCAAAGTGAAGCCGACGTATGGCTTGTTAATTGGCTAATAAATGTAAAAATGCTGAATGACTTGTTATGACCAAAAGAATCGTTTCTTTCTAAAATGTATTCAACCAGGCAGGGTGAGAGAATGATGACTGAAATATGAAAGAGCGGCACAATCACCCTTTTACAAACTATATTATCCTTCCATAATATCCAATCCACCATAGATTTTTTCAGTTTTGCAAAAAATTTCTTTCGAAGAAAAGCTTCATAACTAATGTCGAATGTCAAAAATTGGCAATGAAGTAAATATGACACAATGAAAAGGCGCTCGTGAGTTAGTTTGCTTTGCTTGCACATTCTGTATCATCATCTTGACCTATGAAGTTTGTGCGATTGTCTATACCTTTATGCAATTACAAAGGTATACAATATGACCTTACGTCTGTCTGCCATCCAAATGAGTTTTTTAAAATATGCATATACTTGGAACGGATGACGACGCCTGTCTACAACTGTTCCTTTTTATTCTGGTTCTCATCATTTAAGATTCAGTGAACCGTTTCTGACGATCATGAGTGTACTCCTCAGTTTTTTATTACATCATACATACACACTTGAAGAAAGGAACATGGCATGAGAGCACGACGTAAAAAAAGCAGCGGATTCTTTGGAAATGATTGCTGTCAAGTCTTCGAGGGAAAATTTTGAAATGTTATGGGGATCCAGATGAATCTAACATCCCTCACCCCTTAGTCAATCCTTGGGTTTTCAACGTCTGTCTACTCGTTCACTTCAACTCATTTCATCCTTCGTTTATTGCTCCGAGACGACCTCGACGTACTACGTATATCAACAATTTTGGAAATTATCCATAATAGATCTTAAGGGAGAGAAGGGATAGAAATTCATGTGCGTCTGCAAACTATATTAGAAAAAACGGAGTTACACAAATTCATTCAAAGTTGGTCCCTTGCACAGAGATATTTCATGCGAGTACGCGACAAGAGCATTATTTGTAAAACAAGGGAGGATTGTGGAGAAAAACAAAAGGCAAAACTCATTTAATTGTTTTTTTTCTGAGAGAGAGAACCTTTGGTAAATTGCACACCTTGGCAGATAGACACATATATATTCCTCGCTTGGAATCCCATCTCATCTCTCTCGTCTCACTCTCCCAACCTCATTTTTACAGTTTTGACTGTGCAATATTCTGTGCCTGAATGGACTTGGTGGTGGTGGCGACTGGCCATTAAATCTCTCTGTTCTGTCTGCCGACGTATAACTTTTGACTGACTCTACATATGTGAATGACTGGAAAACTGTCTAAAAAATCGTAAGTGATGGAGTGAGTAAAAGTGAGTGAGCCAAGGGTCAGTTTTGTATGTTTCTCTCTCCCCGAGTCTGACATAAAGCTCATTATTTGTATTTCCTAAAAGTAATGTACACATCAATATATACACATCAAAAAAATGTTGGCAGTCTACATATATCCCTTGTTACTTTACTTTTTTCATTGAAAACTTTTCCCCAATATGATTAAATGCTTCCAACCTGGTTGCCACTTTGGAAGTTCAGGAGGACATTACGCCAACTCTATTTCGTCCTCTTCCTGTCCCACTCTCCTCCGAAAAAAAAGGTTCAAGTATATATTTAACGAGGATTACTCGAATTGGCTGGTGTGGTGTCCGTCAGGAAAGTGTGGATTGTGGAGGAAGAGGGAGAAAGAGCAAAAAGTTACTCCATATACAAAAGTACTCCCATATCCCCACAGAATATTACTTATTTGTTGATGATGATCATAATAGCATTGATGATGATGGTGAAGCAGGGGAAACAAGAAAACAAGCGGAAATTACGCACATTTACTCTGCCGGTGCGGTAGTTCCTTTCCACCGATTCTCTTCAGTATTTTGAGAGTCGGTAACTTCTCAATAAGTTCTCCCTGCGATTGCTCTTATATTCCCGGAGTCTGGAGTATGAACGCACATTATTCCTCCAAGTTGAGAAAAATATGGTCAATGAGCCCCATGATTGCGTTTTGGTAGGTATATTTTGTTTACGTGTGTGTACTTTAACGTTGGCCATCATCGTCATCAAAAAACCGTGTGTAGATTCCAAGGTGAGCTGTGTATAGGTACTCATCGTCTCGTACTTATTTTGTGTGCCGACAATTTCTCCAAAAGGTAATAAGGGGAAAAGTTACATAATTTTTTCCTCGGCAATTGAGCTAATATTTTTTCCTATCGGTAGAAGAGACGAACGAGAGAGAAAAGGATTCCCTCACCGTTATGGATTTGGGTCTCCGTCTTCCTCCCTTTGACAGTCTCAACTGAACTTAATTCATAGGATAACTACCACGTACATATTATCCATCAACCTGAAAGTATCTTTTTTCGTAATAGACAAGTTTGCTGGTGTTGCGCCGCATTTTGTTCATATTTTTTTCTGCGTTGTTTCCAGTGCGTGAAAGAAGGTATGAGATGATTATTATATTTTTGGTCGGCTGACTGGAATTCCTCATCGTCTATTCGTGTGGTTTGGTTTTACCATCTTTTCCACAATCGTATGTCTGATATGGTTCAAGAACATATAAGCATAATAATATTACGGTTATATAATAGTTCTCCTGGCGCACTATATTCCGTGTGTCCCAACAATGAATCTGTTTTCTCAGCATCAACATTATACACTCTTGCTCATTCCTTTTTCAACTTTTCTTCAAAATTGTTAATGGGCAAAGTCGTGAGCAGCTCAGGTGCAGTACGCTACAGTCATCACGAGCACACGAGGAGGATGAGGACAGCGAAAAAAGAGCCAAAGTTGGGAGAGTACAGATATAAAAGCTTCAGGCCCATTCGAGCCTCTGCTTTGCGTTCCCCCAATTTCTCAGCTTAAAAAATTCACTCAAAAAACGTAGTGGTTTTGTGATGTTTGTTCCTATATATATTGTGCTGCAGATCAGAGTAACGTGTCAAAGAACAAAGGCATGCAGAAAAAAGTTTGGAGTTGATCACAAACAAGGAAAAAATATGTACTACTCTGTTGACTTTGCTTGCATGCCTCTATTGACCCCTCAACAATATTATCGCATCATCTCGACAAAAATGAGGCGACGAGGAGTATTTTGTATGGGCATATAAGATTTCGTCATTAAATTCTTATAAATGGTAATGGCTAGCTCATACACTCTCATTCCATTCATCCCCATCATAATCGTTTTTCCTCTCTTCATCATATAAGATTTTTCCTAGCCGAAAATCCTGTTTCTGATTATTCGCAGAAGTTTTTAACTGTGGGAACTATTACTCATAAATTTGAAAAGTGTGCATGAAACTACTTTGGTTCAAGTTTCTTGGAGTTTTTACCTTCACGATGAAACGCACATTACAACAGAGGGAGACTTAAAAGAATGAAGTTGCGTAGACAAAGTCGACGTTTCAAAAAGTACATTTCTGATGATTTATCGCTTAAACTCGTGAAACTTGCAAAAGCAAAGTGTCAAATCCCTGCTCCTTTTCGTATTGGTAAAAACCGTAAACTCGTCATATCTTGGCTGCTGCTGTTGGCTTGCTGGCGTCAGTGCAATGGACCAAGGAGCAAGACGGAAAGGGTCAAAAGTATGTAATATTGTAACACGTACGTAGATATAAATGCATTTGGAATCACAACCAAAGGAGCTCCTGCATTTTGCAGTCTTGTTTTGAGTATAATTTTGCCAGCACCAGTGAAGAATGAAGAAGGTGAGGGAGGGATATTTTTAATGTTACCATTACATAAAGCATCTGGAAACATGGTAAAATGATACAGAAATATGCAAGCTATATAGAGATATACCTTTACAAATATACTCTCGTACGAAACTAGTGACGAACTAGTTTTGTAAGCTTCCTCTTTTCTGTTGCTTTTATTAATTCTTGTTATATACCTCTGTCCGGCCGACAGACCACAAACATGAGGCAAAAGCATTTCGTGGAACTCTCAAGGCAGCTCTCTCATGCTCTTTTCTCGTACTAAATTAACCCTAAATAGTATGAGTGTGCTACTACGCGATATTTGGGCCGCACTTCTCCGTTTCAAATACAAGTTCATAGGAAACGATATCGTACTCTGGGATCAGTGTGTTTTGTGCAGAAAAAAACTATCTGAAGGTGTTTTCAGCTAAGAATATATACATATGCCCATTGCATACGAAATTGTTAGGAAAGGAGTGGAGAGACGTAAAAGTAAGAGAGCACAAACGGTAGCAGCAACCGAGCGAAACGACTCTGAAAAAAGAAATGTGCGTTTCTCTCCTTTATTTTCTTATTCCTCGCTAAAAACTTTACTTACTTGTTCGCGTGATCTTGGCAGGAAAGAGTCAAGACAGTCAAATCGGAATCGAACGTCGCTAGTCTAGACAATAATGAACGAGCTAACAATTAGCACACACAAAATGCATTATGAGTGGAGAATTTCTTACTAAAATTGACTACAAGTTATGGGGAAATGATTGTGTAAAAAACAAAAAAAGGCCACAATGCCTCTGAAATTAGGTACCCTTCCTTTTGTACATGGTTTCGGTTTATGGAAGAATGCATGCGAAAGTGGGATTTGTTTTTTTCTGTATTTGGATCAATTGTGTGTTCGAATTCTTTGTAAACACAATCACGTAAGTTGTGAGTGCCGGAATTATTTGGAATTTTGTCGAATGATTTTCATTGAGATTGTTCCACTCACTATTTACTTTCTGCGAAGGAAGTTTTTTAGATTGCTTATCAGAAGGTTTAATGGTAATAATCTAAGTCATGATTTAATCATAATAAAACAGATGATGAAATCAATAAAATTTCATTAGAAAACCATTACGACGGGTAAAACCAAATTATTTTTTTCTGAGGAAGTAAATCAAGATCAAAGTCGTACGTTCTTGAACCCTTTTCTGATTTAGATTTTAGATAGAACAACATATTATGCGTAGCTTATATAAGGGGAAATTGACATGCACAAAGCAATGCCAATGATTACATCAAATAAGCATTCAAGAAAATTGTGTTTCCTTCCTCCATCCAGAGCGGAAATTCTAGGTCAAGTTCTATTCTGGGTCGGGCGGAGGTGTATAGTTTTACGCATTTAGAGAGATCCACAATAAAGGTTTTCATAGTAAATGTCCCTTTCACACAAGATTTGTGAATTCATTCAGGTGTGAAATTTCCTTTCTACGCTCAATATATGACACAGCGTGAGTTCTGTTTCGTTGTTAACCCTCTGAAATACAAGGATACAAAAGTAACACCTCGTGTCAAATTTCACTTTCTTCCCTTATGTCCTTTTTTCCTCGTCCAGGAGCTTCAAAGACAAGATCGTTGTCCATGCTAAAGTGTAACTAATAAGGAATATCGGAGTCGTCCCTACTTGAAAGATCTTAACTTGGGACTTGAGAGGATATTCATCGAAGTGTGTGTGTATGTGTATGTAAAGGACATGAATTTGTTTGCATTGGTTCGAGTTCATTTCCAACACAAGTTTACCATATCGTAGTCAACATCAGGAGGAACATCTCTAACTAAATTTATATATTTGAATGAGTTGCTCTCGAATGAATGACACTGAAACATCATTATCATCACAGTTTTTCGAACGTAACAAGGAAAAGGTGCATTATTCGCGAGACACAAAGATCCCCATTGAATTCGAAGTTGTAATCCTCCGAAATCCCTTTATTCGAAATTTGTGTGCGTGGGAGCTCTCGAAGGAATAACATTTTGTTTTGTAGGATCATTTAATAAGTAAAAATATCTTTACGCAGGAGATATACTTGAGATGGATTTTGAACAAGAGGCTTAGTGATGATGTGATGATTTAGCTGAAAGCAAACACCTCTTTTACGTTCTTCTTTCTATTCGCCTCATTGCTACTTGCAGGCAAAACCTTTTCCTCTTCATAAAATGAACATCAACATCAAGTAAAGTGCGCTATTCATTCATTCACACACTTGCTCTGCTTAATCTTCCATGCGAGTCTCGGTTTTCATTAAGCGGATTTTATTTATGCATAAAATGTGTATCTCAGAAAAATCTTCTGTTATCGAGTTTCAATATATAACCTTCCATTTGGATGAATTTGAAAGAGCAGATTATCTTTTACTGATGCTCTTTTCTTGAAGAAGACGTTTAAAGAAGCTTAATGTCTCAAATCACAAAAAATCTCTAATCTAAAGCATTATTACGTGTATTAAATTTTTTGCTGGATTTGGCAAACTTGATTAGGTAGATACGCAACAACTGCATAAATGTAATGCGATTTTTTAAGAAGATTAGATTATCCACATGAACAATATTGGGTTCAATGAAGGAGATTAAATCGACACTTGAGTAAAAAATATATATCTTTGGTTTAAATCACCTGAAGAGGAAAAAGGCAATTTGACAAAGATGAAGGTAGTCAGTACATAATGTTTTAGGCTGCATGATAGAAGAAATTTGTTCCAATGGACGACGAAGTGGAAATTTGTAATACACTTCTCATGTAGCACAGCCATTAAAAAGGAAGGAGCATGGCTTCTGCTGGTGCACTTTTTTGATGCATGGCGAATCAATGAATTATGATTTGTTCGTGTAGGTAAGTTCAGGTGGGCTGGTCTGGATCGAGCGATGCCCTGCTGTTAAGCGCTGCGATGGTGTCGGTAATCCTACGCTGACGCAATTGATATTAGACTACTGCTCCAAGTTTTAAAGTATCCTTCTGGCTGAACATCATATTGCCAGTGCAGTGGACAATCGAAATCGAACTTTAAAATAGTCGTGTGTGTTTCAAAGATATCCTTCTGTTTTAAACAATACTACTGGACGTATTGAGATTTTTAAGAATAAAGAAACATTACAAAATACTTTTTATTCCTTCCCTCTGCCAAGAAGAAGAAGAATTCAAGGTGATGGTTAATCATTTGTAATAGGATGAGACACGAACAAAATGAAATCACCTGAACGCAACGTTGAAGGCATTTTCCACATTTTTATATCACAAGCTCTTTCCGAGAAGAATCACATCACTTTTATTATTGTACAAAAGCAAGCTTGTAGAACAAAAACGTTTTAATAGAACAAGTCTGCGAGACAAGCATTGGGAAAAAAAGAAGATAGTGAGAATGTATGTGGTGTAGTTCAAGTCTACACATGTTGAGAGTAGGGAAGGATTATGAAAATTTTTATTAATATTTTTCTGATATGAGCAACACACGAAGAAAAACGAAAAGGGAATAGAGTTACATGATGGAATGCATCTCGTGTAGGTACATCTTTGAATGAAAATGAGAAGATGGGTTTGGTATATTGGTGTTATTTAACACAAGCCAAAAGAAATCTTATAGCGCAAAGGTTAATATCAATATCATGCATGTACGGACGTATATATGCATACTAATACTCATCAAGATATAGGCTGAGACTGTAAACTTGCATCTCACACACACAGCACACCACCAGAAAGACTCTCTCATCTCGTTTATTCACAATTTTTATTGTTACAGTCATTACTCCTATTAGTTATATCCATATTATATTATTATTAAGTGGATTATTTTTCTTTGTGATTACTATGATTCCATTCAGTTATGCTAAGAAAGGGTTGGCTCTCCTTTTTAACAGGGGTTAAAACAGATAATTTCCTCAACCAAATTCTTGTAATTTTCAAAATAATTATTGTAATCATAATCATAAAAAAGGTTGGATATAAAAAGGAGGATGGTTTCAATAATTAGACATATATATTCTGTACAAGGCTTGCGCGTGAAGAGGCAATAAATTATTTGTGACGACGAGAAAAAAGAGAGGAGATAGATGGACAGATAGAGGAATAGATCAAAAAGTTGAGTCAAGTTGTGAGAAGACGAAGAAGAAGAGTGTACACCATCCACACATACCTTCACTCTTCATTCCACACCGAAAACAACCCGTTTCAATGGAACTTATAATAATAAAAGTGAGCAAGAGAAAAAGAGAGACGAGAGACGTTTTTTTCTTGTTGCACTTACTCCGGGATGAGTTATTGGATAATGTGTGGTGTGCGTAATCAAATTCAATATGAAAAAACAAAACCAGCATCAAGATTGTATAATGGCAGCAATAACAAGATACTCATGGTCGAATGTGCTAAAAATTGAGCACTGCTCTGCACTGGTACCATTATTACACACCAAAGCAGTTTTGTAGGTGTCTTGCATTTTTTCTCTCGTATAAATATATGCAGCGTCCACTTACACGATCATGAACATCCGCGGCATTTTACAACGATCAAAAATATCTTTCCCAGAACAACTAGTGAGCTTGATACTCCTTTACTTTAGCGAAAAGGATTGTGTATTACGAGAAGAAAATGAAAGTGTGATTAAATTTTTTGTAAATTTAGCTCTACATTCTTGCAGAAAATCTTGATTCATTCATACTACGCGACTACACTGGAGTGAGTGAAGTAATTTTCAAGTTGGATTAGTGGGAGCTGTGGTTAATTAAAGAAGTTTGAGAAATGCTATATTGTAGTGTACTCGCGATACCTGTTTCCATATATGCTCCTATCATGTGACGTGCTGACTGCCGAATACTCTCAGGTGCACTGTGAATACCATTAAATTGTATGGTACATTGTATATAATATTGCTTCGACACGATCCAGGTTTGACGTGATGTAATGCAATGCGCTGATGTTGATGTAAAGATAGGATAGCTATATATGCTTTACAAGAGTGAGCAGAGAAGTGTTTCGTCTACTCCGTGCCTTTTGTTTTACTGGCAATTCGTTGGCAAATTCGTGACATCTTTTATTTTTTTAAATCAGGCTTGTTTGAGCCACACGTTTGAAAAGAAATCTTGTATCTAGAAGAAGAATCGGACGAGGGATGTTATGAAAGTAGGAAATATTACTTGCTGGAATTAGGGTGGATTTATCCAGTACGTTTGTTGGCAGCAGAGCAGCCCTAATGCCTAAGTGAAACATATATCTGATACAAATGAAATCTGATATCGGTTATTGAATATGCCTACTCCTTTGTATCGTATATCTCTTCGCTCCATCCCTGATGACCCTGACAAGTGATACTGTTGCCGACAGGATTCCGCTCGACGTCGGGCATTTTGTCTGCTCGAAATATGATCTGTCTTGGTTCACACGGTTGTTTTAATGATATCACTCGATCTACTACTAAATCAATATTATGTGATATGCCGACTGTCTCTCTCTCTCTGTCATATGAATGCCTGTTGCGAGAATGTCATCGCATGAATTGCCTCATTTTCATCACATTATCATCATCGCATTACAAATCATCATTATTATCGTACGCAGGTTGTGAGCAGTGAGCACGTTATTGTAGTCATGCAGTTTGATCAAAGGGAAGCGGAGAAAAATGTGTAGTATCATGATGATGATGGTGGAATGGTGCCTGGCATTATTGCTCATGTCATGTCATTTCTAGAATAACATTAAGTACACAACTTTTGCATAATGATGCTTTATTCAACGTCTTTTCTCTCCATTCAAAGACCTCCTCTCGCTGTCTTTTAAACCGAAGCAATTTCTCTCATTTCTTTATTCGTCCCTTTCAACAGCAATCATTGAAACGCATTGAGTTGACTTATTTTCCGTAAAAAGACCGTTCTGGCAAGCATTTCATTCATTGTTATCTGCAGCCATAAATGAATGCAGTTTTGTTGAATTCTGTATACAGCTTTTTACGAACCCTTTCGATTTTTGCTTACCATAATATTCACATAATTGGAATAAGGATGCAAATTGAAGGAATTCGGTGCATTTCATTAACTTTTATGGCTGTTAGTGGATGATATGCGATGGAGGGAAGTGAATGAATGTCATGATGATGGTTTCCTTACTAAAAACGAATAAAATATGCTTCTTGTCGGATTCAGGGGGTTCATGCGTACATTATTTTGTTTAGAATATTAAAAAGGGTTATCATCAGCATCTGGAACTTTGCACGAAGGAAACAATAAACGAGGATGATGGTTGAAAAGATGAAGACGTTATTTGGTGAAAAGTTTGGACAAATTTTTGCAGTAACAAAACCCCATAAAATTGGATCAGATATACAATACTCACAACTTTACAAGCACTCATATTCGTACTGCACCAGTTTTCACAATCGACTTTCCTACATTTCAGCTCTAAAAAGCTGTAAAAGTAGTGTGGCTTCGAGAGGATGATGATGATGTTGTTCGGTCCGAGTGGAGGGTTTTCAGTGCGAAAAAAGCAGTGGTATAGTTGCGGATGTGCATTCACACTGGCTTGTGGATGGTTTTGTTATCTGGATATACTTGGAAATGACATTAGTTATAAGTTTGAAAGATATTGTGTGTGTTCATAGATGTACATATATATCACATTGCAATGATCTCCCTCAGCTTCTACACTTCTCTCTCGGGTTACAACACGGAGCATGTGAGCTTAGGGTTTTATGGGGTTGACAGTGAGGTACTTTGAGGATGATTTGTGTTCTTTTGGCGGTCGGTCGGTCTGTAACCCAGCAGGAGTTCGACATCAATTGTCTGCTCCTTCACCGATGTGTTGAGGGTTGTTCGGGGTCTCTGCTCCTGGATTTCCTATAGCACCACTCAACTTTCGTCATTACCATCTTCGGGGTATAGGGGAAAGACTTGAAAAAGGATAGTAGCTTCATCAGGAGGACATTGTGTGTCATTGCTCACCACACGAAAATGATGATGATGATCCTCGTTCCCCCTCTCAAAATAGATATGTTTCCAGCTAGATTGAGTCGCACACGCTGACTCCTCATTTGACAGCATTTGCACTGGATATTTATTTAATCCAGAAGAAGATTTGCTAATGTACCCCAAAAACTCCATTCATCTCTTGGGGAAAGGAATAAAACGTAATGCCAAGTAAAAATATGTGTGGACAACGACAAAACTATAAATGTGTAAATAACCTCCGGAATAATGGTAAAGTGCACTCACGACCGCAGTGCGCGTGTTTTAACAGACTTTTATATGGGACAATTTTTTGATACATTTCACTTAACATTTGGCATCGACTTCTGCCGTCTCCTTTTGCCCATTATATTTGTCAGGAAGTTATAATATCAGCCTGGATATCTGTAACGTTTTCAGCATGCGTTAAATAAGATCTCTTTTATCATCTCCGGTTTACCAGATAAAAGCCATCGTCATTTTGTTTCACTTGAGTTAGAAGAGGTAATAGAACAGAAGCGAGGGTAGGGAGGGATGAGGCACACGGAGGGAAAAGGATACTTACACTTAGACGGAAAATTGGAATGGGAAATGGCAAAGGGGGTCATGTGTCTAATTGGAAGGAATTTGTTCGCACAGATTGCTCATGATGAGCAAGGCAACCAGCTAATGACTTTCCTCTCGCACAGTTGTAAACTAAGAGGAGCGACATTTCTTTGATATTTAACCTTTTCCTGCTCTCTCCCTGGAAAATTTAGCCAAATGAACTCAATTGTGAAAAGCTTGAAACAACTTTTTTAGGAAGTCACAAAATCACAATGTATATACGTACAACATTAGCATTTGGTGTCGAATGGATTTTTTTGGTGATTTACCGTGTATTTGGAAAATATATATTATATACAACTTTTTAAACAAGTTTGATGTCCTCCTCTCTCTCTACCTCTGTTTCAAAGCGAACTTTTTAACTGGAAATTTTTTGGTTATATTATTTGCGTACAGATGTAACTTTTATCAGAATATGTGGATTATGCATAAATTCATCACTACCATATATATGTACTAGGCGCTATATATATTTAATATATGAACTCTTCAAGGTCTTCCAGTCAGTTTGGTGTAGCATGATTAACCCGCATGTAGGTACGTATATATGTGCTACAACAACTACTGTTGCATTGCTGGGTTACTTTGCAAGCACACCACCACTTTTGATTACGATGAGTCTCCCTCATTTTGAGCAGAAAGACGGCTTTTTGTCTGCTCTCTTCTACCCTTTGTTGTTGATGATGATGCTTCATTAACGAATCTCTCGTGAAACTGGAAGTAAAAAAAGAGAGAGAAATTTTTACTACTTGCACTCAACTCTCTTTTCTGCTTCCCTCTTGTCGCTATCTTCATTCTCCTATCTTTTCCATTTGAAATTTAAGAAGTTACAAAAAAGCGTAGGCTCAACTCACACTGCGACATAACAAACTTGGATTGTTAGGAGCATCCTTGTGGAGCGTTAGGTATCCTAATTCTGAGAATGAGAGAGATATAGGGTTAACTAAACGAGCGCTGCCTGATTATTAGCCTTATTAGCCGTAACTAAAAGAGACAATATGGAGGTAAAGGGAGAGAAAGAAAGAGCAAGTTTTAATGGAGTTTAACTTGGATAACCTCACTCGAATATGCATTCGTGGGGAAATGTTGAATTCTATATATACATGCTGCACGCACATATAACACTCGCCTAATTGCTCCAAAACACTATCTTCATTTTCCACGTTCCGAAATACTGTGTAGTATATGCTTGAGTGACTTATCGTTAGCAAGTCATCCACGAAGCTTTTCCAAAAAAATGTTCGTATGTCCATGAAACCATGTTGTATCAAGGAATGACTCCTATTTTTACATGCTGGATTAGTGGATCCTCTGGATGCGGAATACATAAATCCTGTATTTGAAACGTTGAAAAAATTCCAAAACCAGAAAAAATGGTGACGGTGAAGAATGAGCTACAATTTCTCGTTCTCGAAAGAGTGGAATCGAATGGAATGGAAGAGATGTGGTGGAAAGAATAGGAAAAAAGAGTGCTTTTTATGTGATCAATTCTGTAAAGTGGGCGTGCATTTCCAATGGAATTCCAATTAATTGATAGGCGATTTGGCGATAAATGAGACCGTTTGACGTGCCTCTCTGCCTACCTAAAGGGAAAAAATCCTTGATTGCTTAAGCCAGCCAGCCAAAAGAGAAGAGAACCCCTTTTTTCTTTCTCACTCTTCTCCAGCGTACATTTTATAAAACATTCCTCCTTTATGTACATATCGAGTATTTGTATAGTGTAGCAGTAGAACATATATATATTGTCTGGTTGAAAATGAGTTGATCATCGTGGTGCATTGGTTTACGAGAAAGAAAAAATGGAATGAGCATCGAGTTGAATTTGGAATGGATATATAGTATTGAATGTTTTCACTGTCCCTAGATTAAGGAGAGATGCGTATAGATACTCAAATGTTGGAATTCTCTTGTTCGATGTTCGTTAAAATTCTACAAGTTCTTTCTAGCCAGCCAAAAAAATATCAGAGAGAAAGAGAGAGAGTATCCTATTGCGTTTTTTTTTTGTAAAAAAAAGTCTGACTGTGACATTTACATTTTTCCATGTTAAGTCATCGAACCGAGATTCGCCCTCGCTAATCTTTGAATGTAAGAGGAGACGAAACTTGGTATATGTAGATGTCTTTTTTTCAACTCGAGCATATATATCACCTAATGTGACACGAGCGAATGCAAATTGACAGTGGAGGAGATGGGAAGAAGGGAAAGCAAAAATTGAATAGGGTAGAATAACATGTTTGCTTCGTTGTCTTCACCCAAAAAAGATCCGTATACTGAAAATTCTTTAGATGTGATGTCGCATATTCGTATAAGTTGCATTCAACGACATTCCATTTCCTCACTGCGTTTCTCCTTTTCTCTCTTCCTTCTCTCGAGTTGACTGAAATAGAATCCATGTGGGTAGGTTCAGAGCGTATTTTGCATCCAAGAAGTCATTTCTCGTTGACCTGTCACGAGCTCGCTCCACCTCTTTTTAGTATCAAGTCTGACTGTATTTTTTTTCCTCCGAGAGTTTTGGGTTACGGTTACGCGGTTACATAAGAAGAGATATGTGTGTAGATCGTGTACAAAAGATACTGTTGATATACAATGTGTGTGTGTGCTCACATCAGTTTTCCTTCGTCGAAAAACGAGAAGCCAAGTGCACTGCACTCAATATTTGTTTATTTTTTTGTTACTTCTTCTTCGAAGAAAAAAAGCTCTGCAACCTTTAAGGCGGAGCACTGTGTAATGCTGTCAGCTATTCAGAGAATCATTTTTGCTTGAATTGCTTTGAATATGCATGGGTGAAGGTCGTTCCAGTTTCTGTTATATTTCTGCTTCCAAAGAAATCATTCTAGTTTTATGTGGATGCATCTTAAACACCCACCTTTATATACCAGGGAGATGAGATGATGATTATGACCTTTTATGTAAAATATAATGTGCACTTACCACACTGTTGACACTTCAAAGAGAAGCATTTCACATGTATTTTTTCCAAAGAGAATAACATGCACACGCGTATTCATTAAGTGAAGAAAAAATAATAATTCCTTCTTCACAGTCAACTCAACCCTTTCAAGAAATCCTGACAGATATTCTTTTTCTCCATCTCTTTGATGTCATCTACTACGTTTACTTCACTCTCCGTGACTAATTTTTGCTTTTTTTCTTGCAAACATTTTTCTGCTGTCGACTGCGTCGATTTTTGTGTACGAGGGTATAGGCGAAAAAGAGACATACACTCTAGTTGCATTTACGTTTCATTTCTCCCTCACACACACACACTTTTTACGACTCGATGCACTTGGTTCGTTTTGTTTGACCACAAAATCGAATATATTGAGCGGAGCAAGCACGTGGATGCATGCAAGGGAAAAATAGTCGGAGAAAATTGTAAAAAGAAAATACAAAAGAGAATAGTTTTTGACGTGTGAAAAATAATGTGTCTCCTATTATTCATAATCATGGATGATGATGTGCACTCCATTGGTGAAGTTCATGTTTTCTCTCAATAGATTTCCATCAAACGAAAGCTGTGTGTTGTGTGTATATAAGAAAACGTAGTTTGTTTCCGAGTTGGAAGATGTAATTGCATGGATATAGTTGCTTACTGGAGAATATAGTAAGTGTTTACGTTGAGCATTGTACATTATTGAGTGTGATGGTAGAAACATGCTATTCTCAGCTCAATTCTTCCGCGATAAAAGTTTACCAAATGCCTATGTTTTTCGTTTACCTTTTTCTCGTTCATTCAAACTCATTCACTTGTTTTCACAAGGAGTGTACGCATATATAGTCTGGCTGGGCTTTCCTCTTTCAGTTATGCATGGTATGCAAAAAGCAACCACGTTTTTTGAATGACCAAAAACTGCTCTCATTTTTTAGAACTATTTTATTCAGAGGAAGCCCAATTCCATGTAAAGAGCAAAGATAGATAAAGCTAGAGGTTTTTTCGCAATGGTAATCATTCATATGTTCACGTATTTGTAGAATAACGTATGATACGCTAACCCAAAAAAACAGTGCTGGAGTGAATTCAACTATCTGCTCACTGATGACTAGACAAAGCTCATGGTTTACATATGTTCTCAATGTGAGATAATAAGTGGTCAGAGGACAAGTTGCATATTTCATGCAAGTGTGAAAATTCCTCAATTTCTCATTGCAGTAGGTGTTGCCACCGGTCTCTCTTGATATTTTCCCTTCGTATCGAATTTTTTTGTTCACCTGAAGCGATGCCAATATTTACCAGTGGGCGAGAGCGATCGGGTAACTTAGCCCTGCAGAATGCCCATTGTAAACGTGCAGATTTTCCAAACAAGGGATTTCCCATAAGCTTTCATGCTTCATTAATTTTTCATTTGAACTCATGCTCAGCCCAATTACAAAGCGGCTAAAAGGAACTCATGAATAAAACTGTAGAAATCGTGTGAGCACAGGAGAAATCAGATAGTAACTCCATTTTCCTGATAAAAACCCCCCAATAAATGATGAAGGTGTAAATGGTTGGATATTTTCTCGTTGTCATACAAGATGACTTCATTTTCGTTTGTTTTTTCTCTCTGCAATTTTCAGGAGCACCCAGGACTCCGCGGAACTCCTCTCGCCATGCTCGCCGCTCAGTGCAATAAACTGAGTTCGAAGAGCCCTCCACCTTTAGCGGACGCTGCAGTTGGGAAAGGGTTCCATCCTTGGAAAAAGTCACCGGCGATGGGACTTGGTCCTCCGACGTCAGCAATGAACCATCCACACGTCACGTCAGCCTCCATTCCCACCTCAGGCTCTGGAGGAATTGCTGCTGGAAATGGGACTTCAGCTAACTCGGCATCCCTTCCCCATGGTGGTGTATCGATCCTTAGCGCTGCTCAACGAAGTCTCGCCTCCTCAGTCTGTGTCACGTCCGCCAATCATAACACGTACAGCAGAACCCCTGTCTCTTCCTCGTGCGCTGCGACACCGGGCTATGGAGCTGATCTCTATTTCCACGGGTAATTAATTTAGCCTTATATTCTCTCTTCTTTTCCTACTTTTTTTGAAGTTGAACATATGGCCATGTGGCTTCGTTTTTATATATAAAATGCGGAATATACGTAATCACCATCTCTATTACATTTTATATGGGGATGATGGGTATAAAACACCCCATTCGATATGGTCTGTGATCATCCTCTACATTAGCACGTTTTACATGAAGTGGTTTTTTACTCTCGTATGGATTTGTGCTTCACGAATCACACAATGGGATATAAATGTAGTTTAATAAACTGACGAAATGTGTATTAAGTGCTCACTCTATTGTATGTAACTTTTGATGAACCAGATTGAGATAAATCTCAATATAAATAAATCATACACTAAAAAGTTTATGAATGAACCACGCGATCCTTCAAATCGCAAAAAAAGTTGATGACAGATGAAAATCATAAAAAATATATTTAAAAACGTTCTTGTTCCAGCCTCTTCCGGTATTTGCTCACATTTGATTACTGTGATTACGAGGAAAAGATTTTTTCTCCGATTCCATTTCCATTTTTCCGATATAAACACCTAAAATTATATAGAGAATTGCTCAATGAATGGGAACATACTTTGCGACTCTCCTCTCTCTCTCTTTGTGTGTAAAAAATTGAATAAGGTTAGTTTTGCCTGGAGCAGCATGCACATAACACAATGGAAAAATGTTGAAAGAAGGTAATGAGAGGCAAAGATTTTTTTAATGGAAGTAATGAGACATGCATGTTCATGTAAAATCATGCAGTGCTCATATAGAAGACAACTGGTAATCGTACCCGAAGTAAACAAACAAAAGGATAAAAAAGCAATATAGTAATAATATCAAAAGGGGCTGGTGTGTGATGTGATGCATTCAATTTTTTTACTCATTTTATTTTTTGATTTCCATTTTATAATTTTCTCTCTTCTTTCTCAATCCAGGTCGAGCAATGCAACATCGTGTGGAGATCAAAGTCCACCTGGGTTCATTGGAAAGGTGGATAGTGGCGTAGGAGCAGCAGTTGCTGGGGTATACTCCCGGGTTCCATATGACTCGTGGCCCTTCAATGCCATGTCAGGCGCTCACACAGGAATTAAACCAGATGTAAGTTTTTTTTTCAACTGACTTCCTGTCTTTTTGTAATATTCAGAGTTATTATTATTACAATTCCCTTTTTTCTCATCTTTCCCTGTATATATTTTTTATATAAGGTCGGTGTGTGTTTGAGAGTAAAACTCGTCACGGTTTTTTATCAGTTTCAACAATCATTTAAAAAATTTGTGGGTGCTCTCCAAACCCAAAACTTCTCTGAATCCAAAGTGCATGAAATTATAATAGTAAAAATGACACCAGCCAAGAGCATGCATTTCCTTCAGTATTTTCTGTGTTTGAGCAAAGCGTGAAATGCATTCAAACTTCCTTTTTTATACCATCTCGTTCGACATGGTGTGAAGACTTTTTGCTTCGGGTGAGGGTGCAATGTGCAGCAAACAAAAACCCACACAAAATATATATGTGCAGCCGATGAGCATGAACTCGCTTTGGGTGTCCTCAAAACGTAGATTTACAATTGGATTTTCAAAGGACCGTAAAAAATTGGTCATGAAGTGGTGTGGTGCTGTTGGAGAGCTCACCCTCAAGACAAAAATGAGTATAAAAGGGAATTTCAGCTAATTTTACGCTCCTTCTCGTGCCAGTCGTTTGTTCCGAATGCAAAATGGCTATATTCGTTATTTTTTTGCATACGAACCAGAACCACGACTGTTCACATAATCTAATAGAATTATTTCCCCTTATTTTAATATGTGACATGTGTGACTTTTTTATATGAATAAATGTAGGTGTCAGGAATGAATGGGTCATCTTGGTGGGATGCTGTCCACGGAGCGGCTGCAGGTAGTGGCTGGCTTGATGCTGGAAGTGCAATCACACAAGCATCTGTCACAGGGATGCATCACCCTCATCATGCCCATCATCAAATGTCCCAATACAATGACTATTCCACCCTTACCCACACCCTTGCGGCCTCCAATCCTCATATCCTCACATCGGGTCAACATCTACTTCAGGTATCACAATACACGGTATTCATTAAATATTGCACCTTTCAATAAACATACATTATTTCAAACAGTTAGTGAAAACTTCCTGCTTAAATAAACAACATCCATAAATAACATATATGCTCATATGTCTATTTCTTGCCACAACAGGACACGTACAAGTCAATGCTGCCAACACAAGGCGTGGGCTCAAGTGTGACGTCTCCGTTTGGTTTAGGTCAAGCATCCCTGCCACAGGTACGTATTTTGAATATAAATGATGAGTAAAATAAAGCATCTCTCTCTCTCTTTCTTTCTTCCTATTTGCCATTTTTAATGTGCCTTCATCGTGATGAACTGACAGAGTAAATAAACATGTAGAAAATTTATGTCTGCCACCATCACACACATATTTCACCGAAGATTTAAAGAAAATTAACTACAACTCTGTTTTCCATTCAATTTCTAAATTCCTTTTTCGAATATACATACAAAAGGAGCTCGCACATGTACATATATAGTGCATCTCGTTTTCTCCGCCATGTTTGTATCTTCAGGGTTATTCATACAGGCAGTATACACACATGATGATTTAAATCGACACCATATCCAATCCACCAGCAGTGCACACTGCCTAATAACAAGTAGCGTAGGCAAGTAAGTAAGTAGGAAGAGAATAATGTCATGCATACTCTCAAGTTTCGCTCAGCATCTCAATTTAATCTACTCACTTGATGATGATCGTTTTTTTCTTCTATCCCTTTTGACTCCTTTCTACTGATAACTATCTTGAGAACCAATATTTCACAGAGTGAAATTCTACTCTACCCCTTTTACACATGCATACCGGAGTCAAATAACACGTACATAGTTGAGATATAAGTATGCATTTGTATTATAGCTGCTGTTGATGAATTATCGTAGCATGTAACTTATGCAGAACGATGTTGTTGTGAATGAGGATGTGTTGTAGTCGTAGTGTTTGTATATTCCACGAAAAGAGTCAAGACAGAAATTAGGGATTGGGGAATGAGAAGGAATCGATTTCGCATACAATATACATACATAAATTCATTAATGCACATAAGAATAAAAATTCCCAATTCTCTCTCAACAACAAAGTGAGTGAAAATCGTGACTTTATCATACGGAATTTCTCAATTGTTTTTTTCCACGTCTTCTTTCCATATGTGCCTCGATCATCGTGTACATTTTATGTGTTCACGTCCAAATGATGCTTTTACTAGAAAAAAATATCGTCAGGAGAGAATATGGGCAGGACTTGATTTTCCATTGGGAATGATTTATGTTTTATTATTATCAATTCCAACAGATTTACATACTTCACCAGTAATAACTTTTATCATTGATTATCTTTTTTATGCAAAAGGATTGTTTCTTGTTTCATGCACTTATATATATGACGCAGTCAAGTAAAAAGCAGCAGATTTTTTAGACACTGTACACACTCATCTACACGAACAATAAAAACTGTAGGCGATGCAGATTGACACGAACACAATTTATTTGTAGGGAGATCGAAGAAAAATCTCATTTTTCCTCTGTTCATTCAAGAAATTCATGCCCTCGGCAAGGAAATAATGGCACACTTCTTCACTGCTCAACGCTCAAAAAACCCAGCTACTTGTGTACTGTACCCATTTAAACTTCACCGGAGGAATTATCAACGAAGATTTGAGGAAAAAAATTTGAAGAAGCTTTAAATCAATCCCACCTCTCTCCCAAGTATCATCATATTATCATACATATACCAGTTCAGGCTTGCATAAAGTTATGCCATATTTTAACCTTCATATAAGCTCCATTTAGATGTGTCTGTTTTATGTTGATGTCTTTTATGTGCTTACTATTTTCTCAAGTTTAAAATAATTCTATGAATTTGTGAATATTACAGCAGGTGCCTTCACCTCGCTCACAGCGAAGATACACTGGTCGAGCAACCTGTGATTGTCCAAACTGTCAAGGTACGTCAAAGTTTCTATTTCGTACACAACATAAATTGAATAACAAATCCAATGGCATTTGTCTCTTTCGTTTTTTCAGAAGCTGAGCGGCTTGGACCTGCAGGGGCCCACCTCAGAAAGAAGAACATTCACTCATGTCACATCCCTGGTTGTGGAAAGGTCAGTCATCGCATTTTTTATAGCCTTTTCTCTCTCTCTTGTCTCGTTTTGAATGAACATTGTTATTATATCTAATGTGTCAACTCGTGTAACACACGTCTTTCATAAAAAAGAAAGATGAGAAGAAAACAACGTCTGGGTGAATAAATACGTTATGTTACCGTGGGTCGGCCAGTTATGAATATACGAACGAGGATCTCTGCTAAAGTGCTTAACTAACAAATGAAAAGGTGTAACAACCAAAGACCACCCTAAAACCGTAGAATTTAATGAAAATTAAACACATAGGTACTCAGATTGCAAAGTGAATAAGGCATTATCATCATCGTCGTGGCTCAGTTACTCGCTTTGCATATGATTTACATTTTTTTCGCCTCTGATATGTTGTATTAAAAAAACTGGCTCACTTTCCCATATTAAAACAGCAAACAATTTATATACGTCTTGATTACAGAACTGAGGCTTGAGGTAGACCTAAGAAACCTACACGTTCACATTGGGCGAATGTTAACTTTATACAAAAAAATGCCTGACTTGTGACTGATACTCGTAGTCGTGCTCATATTGAGCGATTATAAATGCATGCGTGAATGCATATAATAACACTTGGTCTCTCGTTGTTTCTTTATTTTTATGCATTACTGACGAGCAAAAAATTCATGACAAGGTGATGGCTAAATGTCTATCAAAAACGAAACTGTCAATCTGTGAGAAAGAAAAAAGGCAGAACATGATGCGCTAGAAAACTTGCACCAGTCTAATTTCGATCTATCTTCGTGGTTGTGTACAAGAAAAAATATTTTCTTGAAAATGCATACACACCGGGTGAACCCGTGTTGTTTAAAATAATGTATTTCTTGAGACTTGGCTTTTCAGTGCGAACTTTGGGCATGTCATTTCCCCCTGATTGACATATGCAACGTAAAATGTAAAATTATCGGATTGGCCAAACTGGAACTTTCCAATGTCGAAAAAACGTTATTAATTTCTAATTCTGTTACATTCACAAGAATAATACAATTTAGTAGTTTTGCAGAGAGCGCAACTTACGATTAGTTTTGCAAAAATCATTAATTTTTTTCAAGTTGTATGTGTTCACGTCCACGTCCACGCCTGCCACCCAAAGAGTTGAGCGTATTTAGTAGTCAATGAGGCAAGTAAGCTACACAGTGCAAGCAAGAAGCAATCTCCGCAACCAGCAGCTGCCTACTACCAGCCGGACACCTTTTTTTGAAAATGTTGTTTTCTGCATGGCACATCCTTTACAGCGTCTAATTGTGAGTTCCTTTTGTGAAGAATTGAGATACACAGAACCACAAAGTAAAGATGTACAATAGGAATAAAATATTTTATGTTCGTCTGGTATTGTGAGAAGTGAGTTTGCCACAAATTGTTAAAAACATCATATATCATTTCTCAAACACCGTGCATAATCATATCTCTCATCGCTTTCATAAAATGATATTAGAGAAAGACTGGCGAGAAAGAAGGGACTATCATCTTCGCCAAGTTGTATTAGGATGTAAAACCAAATTGCATTCCTCTGCTCATCTACATACATTCATATACATATCCATCACATTCGCAAATGGAAAAGGAGAAAGAAGTAAAAATATATATAATATGCCATTCTTCCTCTGCCAAGAAATGATTATTTTTTTCTCTCTCAAAAAATTGCTCATTGTACAATTTTAGTTGTTTCTTGGCTGTAGGTAAGAATTTTTGTCTTAGGTACCTAACCACACATAAGTATTTTGCGCCAAACCAATGTAAATACTTGGCGTAAGTCTGCACTCATTCAAGTATATCAATAATAGCCAAACAAGCCCAAGAGAGAAAAAAAACTAAATTTGAGCGAGAAAGAGTCTCTGCTATGAAGTTATGTGTTGTGTAGTACTAAGTTTGATATAAAAAACTTTTATACAAAAAGTGCACTACGATGAAACTAAACGGACGGACGAACATATGAAACGAACGAAAAGCAATTAAATTGGAGATAGGTAACAGGATAACTGGTTTTTTCTTCTTTTACTTCAGTTTTTCTTGTCTCGCTTTAATTAATTTTCAGTCAGAATAGAGAAGAGATGTAAAAAGAGAAGAAAAAATCAAGGATATTGCAGAGAGAGAAAAGTTTATTTAGCTCAAAAGAATTTTATATTCTTATCCTGTAGAGTTACAAATACGTAGACTGAAAAAAATATATGTGAGAGCCTGGTGGTGTACATAAATGTAATATCAATGTACAGCTAGAAAAATTCCAACATTTGGAGATAAACCCTTTTGGAAACTGTAGTGTTCATCATGTTCATTACATCTACTTTCTGGTGAAATAGATTTTTCTCTTTGCTTTCAAATAAAAGAGAGAAGTCAAAATGTAGAATTTAAATGAACAATGTGTCTGTCTTGGTGGATGGATATGTGAATGACTGATTAACAAAAAAGTCATGTAACCAAAAGAAATATCCGTTTTCAAACTTTTTATATATGTATTTCTGAAAAAAATGAACGCAGTCAGCAGTTTTGAAACACCTTGTTCAATTCAAGCTGTGTTTGTACGAATGTATAACTTTCAACTACAAGCATTCATACACCAAAATATACACCATACTTACATTTCTAAAACATCCAAAAATAGAAGGGTACATGAAGGCACCACACCACCATCATGATCGTAGCTGAGTGACCGGTGTGCTGCTGGTATAGCCTTCGTTCTTTCAATTTTTTGGATTTTCCATTTGTACACCTTTTTTCAGGATCTACGTCAAGTCTCAGGTGATGACATGAAGATGCCAAAGCAAGATTTTGCCGTATTTAAAAACAATTTTATAAAAGAAAATCAACGTTGTTTAGAGGGTGAACACGGCCATATCTAATCATCAGCAGAAATCCTTTAAAAATATACAAGTTGATATGTCCATGTACTGGTCATTATTCTCTATGTAAAAATCGTAATAGTATTGTTCATGCAGAAAAATCTGCCTCCTCCTGTCTCTTTTATCTCTCATTTGACCAGCTCAGCTTTGCCCCCTACCAAGTAGAGGACTGATACTGATGTAATAATGCACATATATAATCATCAGCGGCAGAGAGAGATAGAAGAAAATTGTACAAACTCGACTAGCCCACTTTTACATGACTTGCTTGTGTTTGTGTGTGGCCTTCATTTGCCTCTTTAAAAACTTCCACTTTTTAACAATTTCTGCTACTAGTATATACTCTATAGATACATTCAATTGGGTTATGCTGCAGAAATATATACGATTTTCTACAGAAGTATATGTAATTAATGCAAAATTACACATTCTGAAAATGATAACGTTTTTCTCTTTTTTAAATGGTATACTTTCATAGAAGTAATGGTAGATTACTACCGAGTATTTGAAGGAAAGTCAGCTTTTAAATTCGTGGTTGATACAATATACATAAATATATGACCCTCTACAATGTTTCCGAACTAGCTCGCATCTTCAAAGTATATTATTGCGGCTAATGTTCGAAATGTTGGAGAAAAGCGTGGCTAGAACAAATATGCTGAGGTTGGCGAAAAACTAAATTTGCCCCAAAAAGCCCTGAAGCATTTCTCAAAATATGTAATAAAAACCGCAAGTAGCATTTCTGTAATCATAAGTCCTATATACTTTCGAGGAAATTATAGCGCTTAAGTGAACAAATAATAATATAATCCTCTTAATAATTACTGCAAAACTGCAATTAGTTTTGAATTGATATGATGCGTGTTCCATGAGTTCCGTCAAACTATGTTAAGGTCTACCGTAAACGGTATCAAATCAGAGAAATGTTCCGAAATTGTGTCAAAGAAAATGTCTTTTTCCGATGAAGTAGGTGTTGTATATGATCTTTTTGCTAAATCAATTACTTGTTTGCTTCCTTCAGGTTTACGGGAAAACGTCTCACCTCAAAGCTCATCTGCGATGGCACACGGGAGAACGACCCTTTGTGTGCAACTGGCTCTTCTGTGGGAAACGGTTTACACGTTCCGATGAGCTCCAGCGACATTTACGAACGCATACTGGTGAGAAGCGATTCGCATGTCCGGTCTGTAATAAAAGGTATGCGGAACTTTAAATTCGTACAGCTAGCATGTCATGTTTCATAGAACTCGACACTTTCTGTTTCATGTTTAAAACTTTGCCAAATTCCAAAACCAACTATTAGCGCAAGAACTTTACTTTTGGCTCCTCATTGTCCTCTCTGAAATGTCTAAAAATAACAGTTTTTATTCTAAGAAATTGTATAAACCCCCTTTATGGCGCATAATGTACAAAGTCCATATTTCGGTATAAAATCGAGGTGAATTGAGTTCTTGCATGCTAGTGACACCTCCTTAAATACTATTTCATGATGACTTTTCAATGAAAATTAATTCCTTTTGGAAAGTTTTGTTTCACATTGGAACACATAAATAATATCCCTTTTTAACACTTACAACAGAAGTTGCGATTTTGTTCATTTAAGAGTTCTCATGCAGATATCGATTTTTTAGTGTTTGAAATATAGCGTTTCGCATTTACAGATCTCGCGCTAGTAGTAATCTACCTTTTGTCACATATCTAACGAGTGGAATATATATTTTTATACCCCAACTTTGTTCAGGTTCATGAGGAGTGACCACTTGTCAAAACACGTCAAGACCCACAACTCAACTGGAAACGGCACGAACGGGGCAAAACGAAGTGGAAGTGAAGAGGATGAGGATGACAATAGTCAGTCAGAAGCTAACTCTGCTAATAGTCCAGCGTCATCTGTGACAACTCCACCCTTGCCACCCCACGCAATGTCTCCTGCTATTGGTTTAGGAATGACACAAGATATCAAACCTCAAATCTAAAGAGTTTTACACGTAACGTTTATCATAACTTTATATTATATAACATAAAAAAATACTACAAATCTTTAGTACATCTCTCTACATAACGCTACTAGTATTCGGTAGAAAGCTAGAAAGAAAGAAAAATCAAATCAACCTGTTTACTACGTGTATAAAAATAGTGTTTTAGCTAAAACTACTGCATATATACATATATACTTTTCAAAAATGCATATATACGCGACATCACCTGCATATATACATATTATTATCTAACTGCTGTAGCTTTTTGTGTAATAAACTTGTAAAAAATGGATAAACTAACGTCATCAGAGTAATAGATTTAAAAAATGTAAAAAGTAAATAGATATATTATCACAGTATTTAAACTCCTCTCTCTTTGTTTGACTTCGTAGCGTCAACATAATCAGTAATCATGAGCATTGAATGATCTCCGTCAAGCTCTCTTGACATGAATCATATGAGTACACACTAGCAAAAAATACAATTCTGGACAGTTTTTATTTTTATTTCTAAATAAGAATAAGCACAACAAAAATAAAGGGTGTTGGATACTAAATATATCTCACATTGCCCAATGTCCTCAGGATGTGTGCTGTATACGGACACTTTCCATGCATGTGTCGTTCTGTGTCATTCGGAACAGATTTTACGCTGAAGCAAGTCCATTGACAAATAAAAGTAAACAGATATATAGATTATATTAGCTCTCTACTGTCATGTCAGGGAAAATTGTTGTAGGGCACAGAAGAGAGTGATCGTATGAACTCATCGTCACAATGTTAAAACCAAAAATCAAACGGGTCTCTGTATTGTTTAGTTTATTGGTCCCAAAAGACTCTTTTCTCACATTGGAGCGTGTAAACCCATGACAAAATGGAGTTTTTTTGGTGTTGGTATCCCAATCCCAAACCACCAAAAAAATAACTAACCAGAAGAACACTCGATCTGACTCTCGTGCCATTTAAGTTTTATGGCTCGCAGACGGGAACGCGCAGCAGCATTTTTACGAGGGAAATTATATGTGAAATGTGGACATTTGTGGGTTGCAGTTGAATTCCTATCTTTCAGTCAAAAATATAATATTTGTAATAGGTACATGAGGAGTTTTACTTTTTTGGCTCAAGCAGATGCTTAAATACGATGCAAGTTGTTGTGTGCGTATACATCTGTGGGAAAAATTATTAAGTCACAGTTTTTCAGCGAGTAGCTATAACCATCTGAAATGAAACCTTTAAATGGTAAACGCACAAATGGTAATAATGCCACATGCAGTGAAGAGGAAAGTCAAAGTCAACACAAGAGTGAAAATGTTACTCACAGTTTTTGCGTTTGCACACAAGTCCGACACACGACCAAACCAATGAGTGCGTACTCCTTCCGAACTCCAAGCTAAAAAACTGAGAGGAACAAGAATGAACGACAATTTGCAGTTTCATTCCTAACTTGATGATGATGTGTGTATGTAGGCATACATTTCTGAGCATCATAACAATACCACAAAAATCCTGCTTCTAACATGTTACATACTAGTTGATGACAAATACATAAATCTTTCGGTCAGTGAATAGAGTTCCTTTTTTTGAAATGAATACAAATGACAAGAAAAAAGAGCATTTATATTCCCAGTTCACTTTTGTATGGCTCATGGCTCCACACATCATTATCAGTCAGTTTCCAAAAACGAAGCTCATCAGCGAAAAAAAACTAGCAGGCTTCATGAACACATATATCTAAAAAGCATATGCACAAAGTTGCAACAAAACAGTAGGATTTTATTTTCAGTCAGACAGGGCAGAAAAGAAGAAGAGCAGTTATGCATACTACATAAGTAGATGGATGCGTGCATGTCAATCACACGAAAAAAATACTCTCTCGGGGTAACATATAGTGATGTCAGTAAGTACGTCCTGCTGCTGCATTACTCCTGTCTGTTTTTGTTGGCCCATTATTCATCTATCTTTCTCACTAAACCCTTTTTCCGGGGAGATGTGACGTTCTCAGAAGTGCAAGTCAAAATGAGAAAAAAATTTAAAAGTAAATTGGAATTCACAGGGCTCACACTTGGAGTATATGAGGCTCGTCATAAACGCACACAAACACTTGGGTGCTTATGGACTTGGACATTTGTATAATTCATGCAAGACCTTAATTTCCTTATCACTTCAAAAAAAACTTCATAGCGAAGAAAAAACAAAAGCTCCTGTTTACCTGAGCGTTAATGAGAGAGGTTCGCAGTTTTCAGTTTATTTATCATCAACACTACGAACACTATTACAAGAGAGTTTCAATAATTACACTCATTTCTCTCTTTCTCTCTCTCTCTCTCTCTCCACAATTGTCTCTCATTTCTCTCTCCGTTTTTTTGTCGCTTATCGCTGAAATTCAAATCAGGAAAAACGCCTTCAGCTGAACACCTAATGTCGCGGAGAACACGCGAGCACTGAAGTGAAAATCTAGGTTTAAAAAATTATGAGAGTTTGGTGAGTTCTTCTTCTTTTTGCAAGAGGAACGTTCTGTTCTACAAGAGGGGAATATTTTTCATGCAAATGAGCTTCATAATGAGGAAACTCATCGTTACATACTCATTTATGCAGAAGTAGTTCAGTTCAGGATATGTACACTCGTCCAGCACACTTTTTTAAATTGGAGCTAGCTCAGGTAAATTTTTTCCGGAATCTTGATCTTCAGGTAAAAATTTTCTCTTTCACTTATTACATTTAATATGTTCCCCAAGTTTGTCCATAGTGTCCTCCTTAATTTCCATAATTTATCAGTTTTATAACGGCGAAATGAGATAAATTTTTCTGTATTCTTGTGGGCAGTTCTGAAAATGACACGAAATTTAATTGAGTAAATTGACACGAGGAAATGAATTATGCAGGCTTGAAAACGTCAACAAAACGGATTAAAAAGATGTCACCCGATGTGATATACTTTATCCCAAAAAATCCAAAGTTAGTCGTAATTAAGAGAAACGAGAGCATAGTCATAAATATATGTCCTATGCTAGCACGTGCGATGTTCCCATCCAAGTGTGAAATGTGTTTTAAAAACGAGGAGGAAAAGCACACACGTACTTACATCCACACAAAAAAGTCTTCTAACTCAATTAGGCATTTGAGAGCGCATGCCAAACCATTATTAATAATATCGTCATATAGTGAAATTCATGGTTGATGCAGAGGTGCGAACTATAAGTTTGTACACTAACAATCCCCTCAAAAAATAGTTATTAATTCATTAAACGCTGCAGTACACTTTAATTGTGGCCATTTAGATAGACAAGATGACTGACATGGAGGAAGAGAAGGCAAAGGGCAAAAAATTTACCAGCATGTCGGTACTCTTCTCTCTCTCCTATAGGGTCAGGCAAAAATGCGTGAAGAGTGGAATGGTTAAACAATAATAATCAGTTTAATGAATGAAAAATATGTAGAGTGAACTACACATTTTCAGCACATGCGTTACACATTCATTACAAACATAGCATTTAATGCATGCAACCATCTAATTTGACATCAGGATGACAGTCGTCAACATCCCTTTTTAGGAAGAGGAGAGAGAGAGAAAAAAATGCGTGAGACTCCATGACGGATACACTATGTTCATGAGCACATATATTAAGTGCATTTAAACCAACTTAGAGCAAATCCGTACAAAAACAGCTCCGTTGCCGTTAAGTGAGCAACACGCAGTCACTTGGAATTATCAAAGGCGTAGGGCTGCTATTTGATTCTCTGATTTTGCTGCTGAAATGCTACCATTTTATTGTCAGTAGAAATTAATTTTTACATTTGTATTACAATTTTTTATTCCCATTAGGAGAGGAGCACACGATTTTTTTGTACAAAGTAACATAAAAGGATACACTTACATACTTGTATTCACTTTATATGTACATAGCCTCTACTTAATCGTTCATACGAACTCTCCCTCGCACTCAACTCATTATCACACGTTCTTGTTCTTGCACAGGTGCCTGCAACTCAAACTGTGTTTAATTCGCCACCCGTTTCTCTATAACGTTGAAGTAAAATCATGGGAAGAAGCCTCAAAATGATAAATTATATTTGCAGTAATAATTCCATTCTGTTGCTGTGTTGAATGAGCATCCCATTAATTAGGGTTAACTGCGATCGTTTATTACGGAATGTGTTGATAGACAAAGGGAAGAGTTATATGCGTTATGGGCTGGCGAGTGCAAAGTGTAACAAAAAAATTGAGTGTTCGAAAACCATAGCCCCATTACTTTTTATGTAATATTTAATTCCACATTTTTATGGTGTGTATTGATTAAAGGATTCCGCACAGTGATATGGATTTTACTTTGATTTTCTCTACAAAACCAACGTAGACATTCACATTTGTGCAAATTCTGACTCGTGTTTGCCCGTACGAGGTAGGTACAGTTACCTATTGTTCTTTGTTTATGAAGGGAGAACGGAAAAAATTCAAGTTACGATTGTTGCAAAAAGCATACAGTATACAATATACCATCTTATTCATACAGAGTATCTAGGCATGAAGTGTTCCAATAGTTGTAATCAAACTGAATACCAATACCATTACAATTATTCAACTTGGTCAATTCTTAGTATTTGAAAGGCATCATCACGAAAAGGTGGAATAATGTAATGTACCATGTGCGTATGCAACTCACTCAGTAGAACTTGAGCTGTCTATCAGAAAGTCAGCGAATAATGCAAAAATCTCTTCATTTTTTTCACATTTCATTTAGCACAAAAAGTTTTCTCTGTAATTAAATTGCAATTATTTAAGTAAGCCTCTTCCCACCCACTCCCATTGTGAGGACTTTGTATTTGCAGACTGTGCGAAAGGTGATTGATGGAATCAAAGGCTCTGAATGAAATGTTTATTATTCTTTAATGTGCTTGTATTCTCGTGTGAGAGAAGGGATAAACAAGAATAGATATTAAATAGCCATAAATCTAATTAAACTCTTTGCAAATTCTTTATTGGTTTTTTTTTCATTCAACTTTGCAACGTGATGTGTCCATTCATCAAATCAAAAATTTATATTTTTGCACATTTTCGCAAAATTCTTTGAAGACTTTTGCGTATATGATCTTTTAGTTAGATTGCATAAATTAGAGAGTACTAAGTTGAACTATGTGATACATGTTAAAGGCAATGGCAAAAGTGTGTTGTGCTCTCTTCATTTTCTTCCATCAGCAGCACACACATATACAATGACAACTTCCTTTGAACTTAAACCCTGCTGACTTCTTCGTTCCCAGAATAGATGGTAGAGCAAAAGATATGTGTATGTGTGTGCGTGCATATCTCTACTCTACAAGTCAATAATTAATGGGTAAAACCAGTAGCAGTCAAGAAAAACGATACCTTTAAGAGAAAAAATGCATATTATTACGCTTGAAGCATTTTGCGATAGCAGCGTGCATCGAAAAAATTGCAGGCTTTGCAGACATTTGTGCCCACCTTAACAGCTCAACATTTTTTCCACACTGGGAGTTTTTTTCGCCTTTTGCGGGTGCTCTGCTAATATTTTAGACTTAGAAACCCAAAACCGAAAGGAACATGAGGGGAAATAATTGTCTGAAAAAATAATATATACATACGTATGCATATCGGATGAATACACACACAATGAACGCATCAAGCAACAGGTACAGGAGTAAGAGATGTCTGTTCTGTACTGCACATATGAGTTCGTTTTTATCAGTTTATCATCATGGTTAATTAGCATTAACATAGCTGAAGGTAACACGATACCTGCTGTTTCAGCTTCTGGTGATCATCATCATCATCCCTCCTTCCTCCTCGGGTTATAATATGTCTATTCGTTAAAGCAGGAGGAATAAAAAAATCATACACTTGCTGACTAATGTGAGTGAAAAAGTCAGCGGGGGCTAATAACGCAGTTTATAATTTGCAGTGGATAGATATGCAATTTGCAAAATGTACGAGTGTAAATTCTGATACTCGACAGTAATTAAATAAAGCACGCGCAGTAGAGTTTAATTTTAATGTGGCATTTTTTATCCCATTTATTGTACGCATTGTGTTCTAAAGGAAAAGAGAAATGACAATGAAAGTACATTAAAAGTCTAGAAATATTTTATTCGTTTATTCTAAACTGAATGGGTAGTAGTAAGGTGGGAGGGAGGAAATTGTGTATGCCTAATAAGACAGGACATCCCAAGGAGCAAGTGGGCAGTGAAAAAATACTTCTTAAATGTTGTTAATTTGCTACGAAATTGGAGCATTAAATGAGTTTATGCAAGTAGTTTTGTGTGAACTTGAAAATGAAAAAAATGCTAAAAGCTCTCAATTCGTATATTACCTTTTGTGCAAAAGTTAAACGGAGGAAATTCACGAAAAGGAAATGAAATGGAATCGAGAAGTTTTTTTTGCTATTATATTTTTTACTTGTGAGTTGAGTCGCCGGCAAGTCATAGACATACTCTCAGAATTACCTTATAAACGACAATGAATTTTTTATTTGAGATTTGTGCTTTGAATATTTGATGAAACCTGTCTATCATAAAAGGTCGTAAACGTATATTCATTTTCCCATTATTCCACTTCCTCCCTCTCCCAGTTATTACGAGGTAGAAGCTAGAGCTCTTGAGCAAAATTTAAGCCGCACTTTCGGACTTGTCGCTATCTAGAGCATATATGAGGTATCCTCGAGATTTTTATTCTTTTCCTATATTCCAAGACCTGAAGTAGATATGTTATAACCTCATTTATGGTAACTTGTTTAAATAAAATTGCCTGACATGGCTCCGACGACTGAACTTCGCGAAAGTCTCCTTTTTCTGGAAAGCATGCAAGAGGCTAAAATTCACATCCACTATCACACACAATTATAAATGAAATGACTTATTTCATCCGATTAAATGATCCGGTTGTTTTATGATTGTAACACAATCAGCAACACACAGAAATCCACATTTCATCGTTTCCCGAGTAAGATTGTACATGCTGCTGCTGCGTATATGGCGAATGCAATTAAGGGTATATATCTTGTGAAGAAAATTAAATTTCTTGCAATGAATTCATAATGACAGATATGAAGTCAACTCTCAAAAGTTGGCACTAAAACACTTTGTACTGGTAAAACGGGGAAAATTTTCTTAGACATGTAAGACTATATAGAGACAAGCTTTTTATCCAAATTATTGACTTGTAATGAACTGAACATTTTACGATTACCTACAGCATAGCTTTCAGGTACGATTTTATAATTAATTAATTCTCCTCCAATGTTAGCATTCATAATGCAGAGAAAAGTTGAAGGCAGGCATCAAACATATATTACGAAAACTGTCAAATGATAAAAAGCAGTTTAATTTGCTGAATCAAATTATATAAATACATAATATATAACGTACACCAACCAGCATATAGCTTTGTATTACTTGATTATTGACGTTTTGACGCTACTCTCTTCGCAAAAAGAATCTTCTATGTAAGAAGTACGCTGTATATACAAAAAAATGCTCGTAGTTTTAACGTGTTTTAGTAGTAGAATAGAAGTTGAGTTAATCTCAGAACTTCTTATAAATCGGTGGTGATGACGAGACGAAAGGAAACCGGTGGTTTTGTTACAAAAAAAGGCAAAAAAGGATACGAAGAGTATAGATATACTTTTGTCTCTCTGTAGTGAATGAGTTTTAATTTTAATTTAATACGTGAGATCATATAACTATTCTATTTCAGAGTTTTCGGTTTTCAACCATATTTTTTATTCATTTTTTGGGCGTTACTCTGCTTGATGTCAATCATATCGTTCACATTAAACCAACCCCAAAAAATTGATGTAGCAAGATTTGCTGGGATTTATCTTTGCATGGATATAGGATGAAATGTGATGACTAATTAAACTAAATTCTAGGTAGGCAAATTGTAAGATAAGTATATAATTTTATTAGTAGAGGTGTGGATATGATTTGGAAGACGTGAAAAAAAATATGGTAACTGAGTCTGATTACCAACTTAACAGTGACCAAAAAATATATATAGTTGACGTTTGGAACAGTTTCAGCAAAATTTCTTTCGATTTTTTGGGACTCATTTTTGGGGCCACTGGTTTGGTAGCCGTGGGCAAGTACAAGTACACACCAATAAGCCACTTGAATACTTGTTGTATTGGAATACGGGCAGCAGTTCAAATTTTTGAAATTGTACTCGTTTATTATCGGTGGTCAGCAGTAAATTAATAGCTTTTTAGCATTATGATAATGAAAAGTATAAAATTAAAATAACTTACAAGATATAATTTTAAGGCAGTACCCGTGTATACCGTCAAACCGTGTAATTTTACGCGTGCGCCTCTGGTGATTCTGTAGATTACATAGGATATTTTTTTAGCTTATAAATCCTAGTGACTGTACATATATTATGCGAAAAATGTGTTTGCAAAAACATTGAGAAAAAAAATCCAATCAGTTTGTATATTAAAAGATGTTGATGTATAAAAACTTATACGCATTATCATTATGTTATTCGTTATGTTTTTGTAGATAGTTTTTTGTGTAGCTCATCCCATTGTTGTAAGATGTAATCACATAATATATATATTGTACGTTATCTTTCACGACATCCAAAATGTAATATAAAAAATTGATGATTGTAACATTTAACACAATTGAAACTAGTATACAAGCTACTATATTTACAGCAAACAACAAAGTGTGTACATAATACCCCAACTAAGTACATAATTTAAGAGAATCAGGAATGATTTAATGTTATTATTACTACAAAACTGCATGTTATATATTGTCAGGATGAGTTAAAATATTTGCTAATCATATACCATTTCGAACAGAATTGAAATTTAGGCTACATAATAGAATATATAAAAAAGAGCGTCTGCCGAACCATCATTATATACAAGCTGTTATTATTAATATTATAATATACATTATTTGAGTTACTGAGAAAATGGTGAATAAAAACATAAATTATAACATTCAAAAAATCAAGCGACTCGGATTCAATTTTTATTGCATTGTCGATTACATTCGGCTGATCTGCACGATTTTCAAGATTGTCGCATTACAATAATCGCAGAGAAGAAACGTGACCAAGGAATATTGAATTATTTTTTTCATCGGGCTTCCCACCTGAAACTCCGACTTCCCAAAGCTTTTCTACGCGGAGTCTACGTATTTAATTATTAAATAATTTTTACAACAGGCATGGTTAGAGATTGTAATGCAAGATCATCGGGAGACATGAGATTTTTAAACCAAGATCATACATTATTACTAGACATGATATGATACACATTCAAGGGACAAAAATGAATATGCATTTATATGAGGGTACTTTTATGTGTACGTATCATCAGCTCATCAAGACAAAGTCAAAAGGTACGCATTACGTTCATTCAAATCGGCTCTTTCTGTCTCATTAACGTCCCCATTGTTGGTCAATGAAGCATAGTTGGTGTGCGCGCTCCGATTTGTTTCCTTTTGTCAGGAGAATCTTACCCACAGAATGACGGATTCATAGAACGCAGCAGCAGCATTCCCGTTCCTTCTCTGGTTTGCTTTTGTGGAGTACAAAAGCTACTTTATGAAACATGCACTAGCACATGCATATACTGCGGATCACATGGAGCATGCAATATGAGGGAATATATGGATGAAGCTTTACTTTTCCTTTTTGTGGTTTCATGGAAAACGTACTACTATTATTTTGATTATTCACTCAGAAATGTATGATATTTTGCTCTCGCACTCACTCTCCTCCGTCTTCCATGAATGAGTAATGATCATCTCTTCTGCTCGAGCATATGCTCATCAATTACACTCGCTTTTATGCGTGTGCATTACCCGTCATCATAGTCATCATCCCATTTAATAATTTGTGTAGATTTAAACCATCTAATTTTGCGATTTTCACGCATGAACTGAGGTATATTGAGTTGCCCCAGTGTGATACGCTCAGAAACCACATCATTGTCTACTACACTTTCACTGTGTGAGCTGCGGGCACCCAATTTTGAGCAGCTAAATTGATCACAACACCATGAAATTTTTCAAAATTTAAAAGACATCCCAAACAAAAGTACGTTCTCAAACAAACAACAGCTCCTCTTTCCTTCCCGATGAGATGCTAAAAGTATTACGCTTGAACAAGTTGAAGAGACACACAAGCTAACCTAACATGTCTTTCGCTCCAAAGTGTTTTGTGGTCTGATCGTGAGTTGTGTCGACGAGAGGATTTTTTTTCCAAGATGATTTGCATCTTATCTACATGTCAGTAGAGCATGAAATCGGGGACCAAATTTTTATTAAGAAACTTTATGGTTAGAATATCCCTGTTGGCGTGACTGAAACATCACCAGCATCGAGCCTGGAAAACTTTTTGATATATCTGGGGAATAATTATCGCAGTGGGATGCAGGAATTTTACATTGAAGATTGTGTTGAGTAAGTTTTGGATGTTTGTTATTCTTACTAAACATAATTCACAATACTTGCTAGCATGCTTACTACCACAGCAGTTGTTTAATATAAATGCAAAATTCCTTTTAAAATTTGGCAAGTAGAACTTTCTCCTTTTTGCCCGTACATTTCTCTTCGAATTTTCCACTACGTGTAACCAACAAAAACAACTGACAACAAAGTAGAATCTTGTTTGTATAGCCAGCCACACTCAACTCGGACAGCCTCATCAATTTTTTCACACGCCATTCGAAATGAGTCCAATAATTCATGTGCGAGACATAAAAATGTATCCAGTTTGATCCTTCGAGTCGACATGCATGCAGCAATAATAATCTTTCCACTCTGAACTAGGACTAAGCATTCTGCAACCAGAAAAGCCAGCAAGAAAATCGTTACGGCAGCTCAAATCTCAATGCATGAACATCCCTTCTTCACATATACGAAAGCAAGTACAATCATTACAATACAATCACTGGAATCAAGGCAGCACCAACAGTAAAAATTGCTTCTGTTTTTGTATCAAGATGTGACCCATCCACAACAACAGAAGATGTACGTGAATACCTTCGCGAAAGGAACTGGAACATTAGCCTCACTGAGAAGCTGAAATCCAGATTTGATACTTACTCCTCATTTCGTATTGACATCATACGAAATGAGAAGCGTGAATCTGAATTCCTGAAGCCGGAACTCTGGCC